>UELU01147173.1:37205-58544 GCA_900490025.1 Megastigmus dorsalis
GCGCTTACCCACAATCACGCCCATTCCTGGTATATTGCCCTCTCACTCCCTCTCTCGCTCCCTCTCGCTCTCTCTCTCTTACTCTCTTACTCTTTTACTCTCTTGATGTTCCTTGTTGTCGTTTATATATATGTATAGGTACGCGTTCTCGCTCTCTCTCTGTCTCGCTCGGGTTCGCCTTCACCTTCATGACCTGAGAGACTAGAGAGAGAAAGATGATGGTGATGATGGCAGGGAAATCTAATTTTCCTCTCTGTTCCATGGGGTCTCCATACATAGTTCATCCTGAAACATATGCACATTTTTACTTTAGAAAAAACGACTCAAAGTTCAACTGATAAGATTGTTCGTTGAATTTTGGAGTAATGTCTTAATGTTTATTAATGTTTAATTATTAAATTTCATATAAAATTATATTTAGTATATTCATACATTCTCAAACATTTATGTGTTGGTACTCTTCAATACTAAAATGAAAAATTCTGTAGCTTCGATTAGTTATTATTATTTTTTATTCGATCATTATTTAACAAGTGCTTCGGAAGAAAAATAGGTGACATAAATCTCAACTTAACTATACACTACATCCTATAATAAACTCCGCTATGAAAAGTGCATCTTATTTTGTTACTCTACAAATTATAAGTTATGATGTACATAGTGTCTTCATTTCAAAAGTCAGTGTCAATTGTTGAGTCTCTTTATATCTTTATTGAGACTGAAAGGCCCCGACAAATGCTAAATGATTCCTAGGACAACTTCCATGGTCAGATTCTTTGAATTATTATTGGTTTTTTACATTGTTAGATGAGGAAGAGCTTTTAATGATGCTTGAAAAGATGGCTGAGGCATTAGCAATTATTAATTATTAGTTTTATTCAAGGTAGCAGCAAGTCCTTAGAAGTAAAAGAATGATGAATATAGCTATTTGAAACGATAAAATTAAAATTATTTAAAGTGTCGCTTAAAATTTTTATTTTGTTACTTTGCACACAACATAATTTAGAAAAAAATATCTGCTGAATTAAAATCAGAATTATTAACTATTGGTTTATTTAAAAGTCATAATATTATTATAAATATATATGTTAATATCTGAAATAAAGTTTGCTGTTATCTTCTTTTTTCCTCACATATCCACATCATAATTTATTATTTAAATTATGAGAATAGTTTAAAAGCTAGATGGGATAAATTCTCTACTATTTCAAATCTTTGATATCTTATGAAGTCTCGACAGGTTTAATAACATCATTTTTTTCTTGTTACAGTTTTCACAAGGCCTGACAGGCCGACCAGAGCTGTATCAGAAGTCCAACAGAAGTAGTCACTCTAGTGACACTAGTTCAGCATACAGTGGCTCAGACACAATGACATCGGTACAGAGCTCCCTAGATGCAGATGCAGATGAGGTGGACCTCTCTGGTCTTGTCGAATCTGTTGTGGACAGTGATGAAGAGGAAGATCTTGCGGAGAGTATGGATGTAAGTATTTTGTTTTCAAGAACATTTTATTTGAATCTATAAAGAGCTTTAATGTTCTGTATAAAAATCATTAATGTCTTTATTTTATTTGTTAGAGTTTAACTGTAAGAGACACAGTAAGAGAATGTCTAGAAAAAGATCCTGTGGAAAGGACAGAAGATGATATTGAAGTTCTACTGGAGTTTACACAGCATCTTAAGGCCTTCACAAACATGACTCTAGCAGTGAGGCGAGCTCTCTGTGCAGTTATGGTATTTGCAGTGGTGGAACGTGCTGGTATGGTAGTTCTCAATGATGGAGAGGAACTCGATAGCTGGAGCGTTGTTATTAATGGCACAGTAGATGTTGAATACAACAATGGGGAGGTTGAACAGTTGCACGTGGGAGATAGCTTTGGTATTTTGCCAACGATGGAGAGGCTCTTACACCGTGGTATCATGAGGACAAAGTAAGTATTGCTTATTTCATTTATTAATTTGAATACATTCTGAATCACTATTTAATTTGTTGCCATCTTAAGAATCTTAAAATTTCCAAATGTAAATATTTTTATATTAAATGAATTTCGATTTTATGAACGTTATCAACAAACTGTGTTCAAAAAATGGCCTAAAAAGCAAATCAAATACAAAAATGTGATTCATTACTCAAATACTAATAACATAACTTACATTCTTATTTGCTTGTGTGTGCACAGGTGCGACGACTGCCAGTTTGTATGCGTCACTCAAGCGGACTACTACAGAATCCAACACCAGGGTGAAGAGAACACTAGGCGACACGAGGAAAATGGCCGGGTGATCCTCGTGACAGAGTTGAGGGGTGCGTTGGATGGAGGGGCGCGCCGTGGTCATGTCGTCATTAGGGGCACGTCCGAACGCCTAATGCTCCAACTGATTGAAGAAAACAGTATTACTGATCCTACGTACGTCGAGGACTTTCTGCTGACGCACAGGACCTTCGTCGATAACTCACTATTTGTTGCGACGCAGCTGCTAGATTGGTTCGAGCAGGCACAGGTTAGGGACAGAGTGGCACGAGTTGTGCTACTCTGGGTTAACAATCACTTCACGGACTTTGAGACGGATCCCGCTATGATGGAATTCCTGGAAGCATTCGAGACGTGCTTGGAAAGGGAGAAAATGCAGGGACAACAGAGGTGTGTACTTTTGCAAAATCTCATTTTGTGCTCTTTCAAAATTTAGCGTAGAGTTTATATTTAACAATACTCGAGTAACAGCTTTATAATATGATGATCGTTCATTTAATGAATGTTATATATTTTTGTTTACAGATTGCTAAACATCGCATGTGCAGCTAAAGCGAGAACGCGAAACGTCGTTTTAGCACGACCCAGTAGGGACGAAGTTCTTCACTTTAGCATCTTAGGTGGATATGAAAGAAAATACGGTATATTCATATCCAAAGTTGAGAAGAAGTCGAAGGCAGAGGATGTCGGTCTGAAACGGGGCGATCAGATTCTCGAGGTCAACGGACAGAGCTTCGAGCATGTCAATCACGCGAGAGCCTTAGAAATCCTTAGAAGTTCAACACATCTTAGTATTACCGTCAAATCCAATCTCTTAGGTAAAAGAAGATATTTGTATTTAAATTGTAATATATTTAAAGAAAGTAAAATATTGACATTGATATCACAACGACATAGCATTATAATATAACTAGCAATGCTATAAAGTGATGTCTTTTATTATAATTATAGTAATTTGTCATTACTATTAAATAATAATTTAAAATGGATTTGTCACTTATTGGCATGTAATACTATAGCAATATAAGATAAAATAAACAATATTCTTGTAGCGAAATTAACAAAAGATAAATGGATTATTATTATGTTTATTTCATTAAGTTTATAGAGAATTCAGTCTGATTTAACAAGCAATTTTTTGTATACAGCGTTTAAAGAGATGTTGCAAATGCCCGACAATTCGCCGCGACCCCGCAACCGACCAAACAAACCCGAAATGCTTCCGAGACTGCAGACTGATCCGCGAATAAGGTTATCAACGCACGTCGATCCTCTGACACCTGTTAATCCTCTCAATCCAATGGTTGGCGGAGTGCCACTTCTCATTCCGGCTGACAGTAGTAACGTGTCTCCGTGCAAAGACGCAAAGAAGGAACACAAGGGCTTCATGACACTTGGACCTAGGAAGAGGTTTCAAAAAGCTCTCATGAAGATGAATATTTTGCCAAAGAATATGATCAAGTGAGTATTTCTTTTTCTACTTTTACAGTGTAGTTTATTTGTATAACAATTTATTACTCTTAAAGTAAAAATTTACCAATGAAATAAATTAGTATTGGACTATAAGTTTAACATTTATTGGACATTTATTGAAATCTATAAGAACGTCTTTATTTGTATAGCTTGAATTTTAATATATTGTCTACGTCGATTGAAGTAAATAAATCATTTAAAAAATTTTGCAGCGACGGAGTTCATGCAGATGATCCTCTAGGCCCACCGCACACACCTCCTGGCACGGGACTTTCCCAGCAATCTTCCAATCTGTATCACTCGCGATCTAATCCAGACCTGACCTCACTTTACTGTTACGACGACCAGCGAGCGGCCGATTACCCCGAACACGTTCTTAAAGTTTACAAAGCCGATCAGACATGCAAATATTTGCTCGTGCACAAAGAGACAACGGCCCACGAAGTTGTAATGCTCGCTCTGCAGGAGTTCGGCATCACCGAGAGCAGTTCCAACTTTTCGCTCGCTGAGGTGAGCGTTGGCGAGGGCGGCATGATCAAGCAGCGTAGGCTACCGGATCAGTTGCAAAATTTAGCTGAGAGGATTGGACTGAGCTCCAGATACTATTTGAAAACAAATGGAGTATCAGAGACACTGGTAGCGGACGAACAGGCACCAGATCTGGTAAGGGAGTCACAGGTGTACTTCTTGCAGCTCAATGCTGTCGAAGTAGCTATTCAATTGACACTCCAAGACTTCAGCATATTTAGGTAAGCGTAAATATTTCATTTATATATATATGAAACAAGAGTCTTGAAATGGCTTTTGACATACTTTTGAATATTATTAATAACATATTTTTGTTTTTTTAAAGGCAAATCGAATCTACTGAATATGTGGACGATCTTTTCGAATTGAAAAGTAAATATGGAGTACCAATGTTAAGTCAGTTTGCTGAACTTGTGAATCGTGAGATGTTCTGGGTTGTAACGGAAGTATGCTCGGAACATAATCTCGTAAGGCGAAGCAAAATCATCAAGCAGTTCATAAAAATAGCACGTAAGTATACTTAAATACAGTGTAGCAAATATTGTTTCGCTGATTTTATGTACATAACTAATATTTATTATATTACACAAAACAGGTCAGTGCAAAGAATGCAAAAATTTTAATTCTATGTTTGCAATTGTCTCTGGCTTGGGTCACGGGGCGGTTTCGAGACTTAGAGCCTCTTGGGAAAAATTGCCGAGTAAGTACCAGAGGCTCTTTAGCGATTTGCAAGAGCTCATGGATCCTAGTCGAAATATGAGCAAATACCGACAATTAGTAGCCAGTGAACAAAGTCAGCCTCCGATCGTAAGTTTGATTTTACTGTGTGTAAAAATTGCAATACAATAGATATATTTTATTAATGCTATTTTCATTTTCTTTTTAGATTCCATTTTATCCAGTAGTTAAGAAAGATCTGACCTTTATTCATCTTGGAAATGACTCGTTGGTAGAAGGATTAGTGAACTTCGAAAAGCTCCGAATGATAGCAAAGGAAGTTCGAACTCTAACAAACATGTGCTCGTCTGCTTACGACTTGCTAACGATGTTAGAACGTGGAGGGCAGCCACCTAGTTCAGCAATGGTGGCCCTGAATCAAATGACTACTGGTAATCAAGGTATGAGTCGAACACTTTTGTCATTTTTATAATTCTTTTGTAAATTGTTTCCTTTTTAATTCAAGTAAATGAAACTTGTAATAATATTAATTTTTTTATTTTATAGGTGGTCAGACGGCCACAGTAAAGAGGCGAAAGAAGTCTGCTGCTGCGCCGAATCCAAAGAAAATGTTCGAGGAGGCACAAATGGTTCGACGCGTCAAAGCGTACCTTGCCAATATGAAAGTTATTACCGACGAAGAGAAACTTCATCAGCTGTCAGTTGAGTGCGAGCCTCATGCGGGTGCTGTAGCGATGGCTGCAGCGGTACCACTCGGCGGATCTCGCGGAAGAAGGCACCCGTCGCCAACGTTATCAACGACGAGTAGCGCGAGCAGCACCAGTGAAGGAAGAAAGAGCATACAAGGTATTTATTTTATTTACTTATTTCTTCGCTTTACATCAATGGCTTAGGTCAAATTAATCGAATAAGATATAAGGTAACCATATTTTACTTTATTTACGTTTATAGTACTATATCAAGGATTGTACGTTTCACTTTTTGAAATCTGATAATCAAAAGGTCAACAAAAAAGAAAGTTCTGTTTGCATTATTTTTATAATAATTAGTGTAATAATGCGCCCTATTTGATTTCTACTTTGAATGAATGAATCATTTTATAAAAAGTTGATCCTCTAAACCAAATCAAAACAACTTTCACACCTCAATTTCGCTTCAAGGTACAAAATTCGGCGCGGCGTCTCCACAGGCAGTCCGTAAAATGCTTGCACTGTCCGACCCACATAAGACTCGGCCATATCAGCCGAAGCACTGTGCTCCACCACTACCAGTACCGGGTCTTGCACTTCATTCCTCAGCCCTGGAGTCAAGTCCTGGAGCACCGCGACGCGTCGGCTCGGGTAACAACCGTGTGCCGATGCACGAACGCTCGCACAGCGATACGCCTTCGGGCTTACCACCGCCCGTCGACCTCAGTGCCGAAAGCAGTAGTGTCACAAGTTTGAGCAATCTCCAGCCACTAAGAAAGACCTTGACCAGTGGTGAGTTTTGTTTAGATGTTCGTCCTTCTTGGAATCCTCGTCGTCGTCGTCTCTCTCGCATATTATACTACTAAATATTATTACATATTATATAGATCGATGCTTGTGTTCATTATTATTTTTTTCTTTTATTATGGAGAGAGATGTGTTGTGTGTTTTCTCTCGTGCTCTCTCTCTCTTTCTCTCTCTCATTCATTCTTTTATATCGTTTGTTTTTTCTGCTCCCTGGATCGAATGTCATATTGAAAACAACTGAAAAAAAAGGATTTCTTTTAACTTTTAACGGTATTAGAATTATTTTAATTTATAATTTTATAAAATTCTATTTTTACAATAAGCTCGCAATTTCGTAATTGTTATTACCAATATACAAGAAATTGAAATAGATATAACTTGAATCAAGTTGTACTTTAGTAAAGTAAACTTAAAAGTCGTAAATAATACTCTTTCAAGGTAAATTTTAAAGTATGATTTATGATATTTGTAAAACAGAGTGGTTTTTAAATTGAGATTCCATTCAGGGTCGGCCTTTGCTCGTCTCTGTGATCAGGGAATGATTCTTTGCCTCTTGTTCATATTAGTCATACATACTTTAGTTTATTGCTTTCTTTTCCGATTATAAAATTAAAATGATGCAATCAACTAGGAAAAAAAAACAAAGGAGACAGAAGTTAGAAAAGGAGAGAGAATGACAGAGAAAAAGTGTGGAATGGAAATCTAAAAGATGAGGGCGACTGCTTGTGAGATTGAGAAAGAGGAAGTTGAAGGGTGAATGGTGTGGCTGGGAAAAGGGAGAGTGTGAGTGTACGAGAGAGTAAGAGTGAAAGAGAGGGAAGGAAGAAGGTCCCTTTTGTTTTGCACGCTGCACAGCCGTCACGCAATTATTACTCATGAGTGTTTTCATGTCCTCTCGTTGTTTTTTTACCACGCGCGCACGCATTATATATTCTCTTGTATAAGCCGAAAGCTCGCGCTTTTTATAACTATATATACTGAGTTCACGTCACGATTTTACTCTGTTTTTTTTTTATATATATACGATATGCACTACTTACACTCGGTAAACTTTGTCACTGATATCATCGCCAAATCACGCATTTACTACATTTTTTACGAAAGAAATGGGAGGCGGGTAACAAAATGTTTTACGGAAATAATTCGTATAACCCATTAGTGTCATGTATATTGATACACTGGCTTTCTAGTATAGTTTGTTTATGCTAAATAGCCGTGTAGAGTAGTTTGCTTTCACAAACAAACGAGAAACAATATATATACACTGATTTGTTAAATACTGGGTATAATTACTACTCTTACACAATACAGAAAAAATGTTTTACTGATGATCCATAAACAGACTTTTAGTGCTTTTTATGAATGCAATATCGCTGCTATTGAGCTACTTTATCTTTTTCAAACGCTGATAATTTTTTTATTTATCATGTTTTAGTTCATTATCTCTTCAATTTTTCCACCAATAAAATACAAATATTTATAGTTTCCAAGACTATACCGATACATTATATACAAAATTTTTCTTTTCATTTCCTAAAACAATCATTAATATTCCTGAAAATACATAGTTCTCATTTACAATTTATTGGAGTTAAAAACACCACTTCTATTCTTCACAATACTTATAAACATTTATTTCACAATATCCGAATTGAACCTCTCGCAAAAATAATACTTCACTATATATTAATAATAAGTATCTACTTTATTTAACTTTGTAAAACGAAATAAAAGAAAGGCTTTGAGTGCAGAAATATCTAATAGGGGAGCATGTTGTGGATCATCTAGCGACTCATTTTTTTTCATCGCGTATGCAAGATCTCAAATCGCCGGGAACAATATATCCCTTTTACAAACCTAATCTATAATCAAAGAGAGAGACTTTGAAAAGAAAGGAAAGAAAGAAATATGAAATAAAGAAGCGCGTTGACGGCGAGCGAAAGGGAAAGCATATAAACACAGGGTTGGGGCTTGTGTATTTAAGAAAAAAAAAACAAAGAAAGAAATTAAATGAGACACGGAGAGAAGATGATGATTGAGAGCGGATAACACAGCATCCCAACGTCAAGAAAAAGTAGTGATAGAAGTTTGTGTTGGGCGTCGTGTTTGCGTAGGTTCGGTGACGAGCAGTGACAGTGGTCACAGTACACAGCTGGACAGCCACAGCGGGAGCAGCGTCGAGGCCGGGGGCAGTCCACCGCCTCCCCAGAGACGGCACTCTGCCATGCAAGGTACGTACCACAACTCAAACCACCGAGAGAAAACTGTGCTTGTGTCCTCCTCTTGTCTCCTGAGTCGAGGCTGAGCGATACGCGACCAAAGCCCGCCATTAATTTAGGGACTAGACTACCTATTATAAAAGAGAATAAGATCGAGGAATGCTCATTTGGTTATCGCTGTTTGTAACTTTACCTGTCAAGAGAGTGCTCGACGAAATCGTGGCCATTCGCTTTTGCGGAATTGTAAGAATTTAGAAGAAGAAATCGAGTTTTTAGATGAAATTCATTGTTTTGTAATATAGTAGATTTAATTTTGTTTCTTATTTATATTATGTGAATTTGAATTCTGTACAATTTCGTAAAAGGGATTTCCACATTTTTGTTCCTTACTTTCATCTGTGGAAGCTCTTCAAAAAGTTAGTACTGCGGCATTGCTATTTATGTATTATTTTTTTCTGTAGTAAATGAGAAAGATAGTATTTCATCAAAAGACCTTTTTTATTATTTGTCGTTATAATATTCCGTTTTTATTCTGTTTTTATATGTTTAATAAGTTTTGTTTTATCCGTTGAAGAGTAGAGTCGCAGTATTAGTACTTTTTTGAAAGATATATTGATGTATCAAAACTGGATCAGAAAACTAATTTTATCATTTATTTAAAATAAAAAATATAGTTATGATTCTGGTTATAATTTTCAATGTATCTATTTGTAAATAATTTATTTTAATCTTTCGCAAGTATTTTACTTTTAAATTTTCGTATTTTATAGACACAAAATAATTTTGTATTAATCGTTTTCAAATGTTTTTTATCCAGTTTTTGATGTCATTTATTAAATTACCACGTCAATATTTTCGTGCGATGCTATTCTTGTCTTATAGTCCGCAAGTATACATACATATAGCGCTATGACAATAAAAGCATGCTTGACAGTAGAATGCTTTTTTTTTAGTCATCGTGGCTACGTGTACTCATTTCGTGTTGGTTGTTGTTTAATCGAGTAAAAGGGTTTTACAAGGTATTAGTTATAGCCGTCGTGTTCATATAGTAATGCATTTATTATTGTTCCAATTAGTTTATTCAGTGAGAAACCTTAGAATTGAAAATTAGTCTTTTGTAAAGAAGAATGTTATTATTGTTATCTTTTACTATGTTTCAAACAATTTTCTACTTTACTCTTCTATCCAGTTCAAGGATGATTGTCGTATTTTCAAAAGTAATAAACATTCTTCTTTGCAATCAAATTTAAAAGAATTCTAAAAATTTTTAAATTTATCTAGTCAGAAACGTGCTATTAATTGGTAATGCTTTATTCTAAATAAATTCTCTCCATCCTCTTACTAAGAATGAAGGTATGGTTTACTTTTTAACATGGTCTTTGTAAAGCTTCATTGAAAACTATTTAAAAATTGATATAATTTGAATACTCAAGTGCAACATTGCTTAAAAACAAAATTAAATCAGGCATATATTATAATAGTGTTTTATTTTTAAATACTTTTCTCATCTTGATGTATATAAAGTAGTTAGTTCTTTTTGTACATAAATTATCAGCATTGAATTCTCCATAGGTTATAGCTTTTATTTCATATTTTACGTACATCTTTTATTTATTTGGTGGTTATAACTCTTCTGAACTTGATTCATTTTTTTTAACATAACTCATTTTCCTTTATTCTTATTAGATATAAATACTCTGAGCTTTGACGCATGAATTAATTTGGTAGTCCTTTATACCTTGTAAATACCAAAATAAAATTACCATTTCTTTTATCTTTAAAATCTAAGCTTAATTCATCGAGCAATGATAAAAACGACGGATGAAAAACTTAAGAAACGAAATAAAAGATGTACATACGCTAAAAAAACTCTGTGCTTTGTAAATTGTGTAAAAAACAAAGGGTCAAGCCCCCTGTAAACTAAAAGCCACAGCTGCAGCCGCCAAGTAAAGTATTCGAAAACTCGCGAAGACCAAATAAAAAGCGCTTACAAAGGGGTATAAAATCTCTTTCTTTCTCTCTCTGGTTCCCCGCCTCATACTTACACACGCCATCCTCTCGTCCGCAACGAGAAAATATCGGAAGGGTTGGTTTCTCCGGGGTGGGGCTCTCTTGACAAAAACGATCCATAAATCCCTGTAAATATTATACAAAAGCAAACAAAAAAAAAAAAAAAAAAAAAAAAAGAGAAAAAAGAGAAAGGAATCGCTTGTGTGCACGAAAGCAGGCTCAGTAGGTCAGTTCGCGCGTGCCGCCGGGGTCCCGCCGCCGTTCCCGCACGCGGTGGCGGTCCTGCCCCCGCTTCCCGCCGCTAATCACAATCACCAGCACCGGCTAACCGATCATCAGCACAAGCTACGGGGGGATAGCGATTGCGAGCGCCATTATCATCATCATCGTCAGCGCCATCATTCCCTCTGCAGTCCCTTTGACGGTGAGTCTCGGTGAGGAGGAGAGCCGCCGCCACCGCCCGCCACACCATCTGCAGTTTGCGCACCTGACCCAATGCCGGACTTTCCTCCATCTTTTACTTTTACCTGGTTTTTTGTTCTCATCCTCTAATCTGCAGTCGCTTGCAGAGTGCAGCCGTAGTACATTTGACCGATTCCCTTGTTTTGCTTTGTATCCATCTTCGAGGCCTTTCACATTATGTACATCGTCCGGTTTTTTTCTGTTTTGGAGGATGATTGCGTCGGTCAACTTTGAAGCTTTAGCAAAGTGTCGTTCATCCAAGATTGTTTATTTGGAGATTGGATTAGGCGATAAAGCCTATGAAAAGGAGGCACTTTGCGAGCTTTACAGTTGATTGACGCTTTTGCGGTGTACCACACACTAATCACATCATAATGCAATAATCACGATTGTGGAGGAGAAATGGGCGCATTCAGTTAACAAAAAAGAAAGTGTTATGCTTGTCTATGGGTTAGGTAATGGCTTATGTTTGTATGTGTATATTTATGCATGCGAGTGCACGCGTATGTGATATGTTACGAATGAGCTTTTTTTCTGCATGCGCGGGTTCTAGTGGAGGTCTTGTGCTGGTTCTATACTAAGTGCTTTTACTGGAAGATATACAGTCATGAATACCAAAATAAAAACGAACAATACTTTAGTTGGTAAAATGAGCGTACTATGGGTTTTCTGATATACTTCTTATAGGCTTAGGGAGTGAGGTAACGATGACTTTGTCGAGCATTACAAGAACCGATTCTCTGGGCGAGTCAATTTTCTGTATAAAAAGAGCAAGATTTAGCAAAAATTTTAACTTTATCATTACACATAAAATTATATTTATATATTTTCTCAGCTCTTTTCCACGTAATTCATTTCACTGAAAACACTGAACTATTGATTTTAAAGTATAACAAGATTAAAATTTTGGAAGCCACACTTTCCTTCGAGTCATTTAAAAGAGTTTGGTCAGTGTTCGTCCAGTTTCGGTCCTCGCGGCGTTCGTATCGAGTCCAACAGTTATACTGGCTAAAGCAGTGTTCGAACGCGCCAACCGTTCTATATATACATGCACGAACTCTATAAAGAAAAACTATGTAAAGTCAACGCTGTATAATTAACCAATAACGGACACTACAGCATTGTTCCTCTCAAAACAAAAAAAGCGAACGCAAAAGAGAACCAAAAAGAGAAAAAGAAAATAATAAGCACACACCCACACGCACACACACACACAAAAAACACAAACACACACGAGTGGCACAGAGATCGAGAATCGGCAAGGGTTTTCAGGTGGAGCGGGAGGAGTAGGAGGAGGAGGAGTCGGGATGAGCAGTATGCCGCCGCCGCCGTTGCCGCCGCCCCTCGTGCGACAGATGCGTCCGGGCGTCGAGTGCCGCGTGCCCCCGGACTACAAGATAGCCGCCCAAATGGCGCGGCTACACAGACTTGGCAGGGCCCACAGCCACGAGGGAGTCACCTATCGCAACGATCACGAAGATGGTATATAAAACAGACGATGCGAACCAACCGACCGACCGACCAACCGAGAGCGCGACTGAGGGAGTTTTTATTTTGTTCATTGGGCCGCCAAAGCGACACTACGACGACGACGACAACGACGACGACGACGACGACGACGAAACGGCTACACTCACAGCGACTGATGACCGCCGCCGACTCGCATGCTTTATTTGTTTCATTTACATTGACGAGACGATCAAGCGCGATTATCACACTCCTTCCAAGGTTTTATACTTTTTTTTCTTCGGTTTTTCATCAAGTTATATACTTTGCCATATATACACACTTGTTGATGTGCTCTTGGTGGAACAATGCGAACGATAACTTTTTGGATGGAAGGCTATTGTTTCTCGTTGATGTTTGATGTTTTAGTCGATTTAATAACATTTTTCCATTGTCAACAGTAATAGAAATATTTGAAATGTTTGATGGATTCGTTTGTCATAAGAAAATAAGCTTTGTCGCTTGTATCGGATCTTTTGATTTTGATAGTCATTTTAGTTCAAATTTTCTGACATATATACGATGTATGTTATAAAAAATTAATATGTTATAAATTAGTAAAATGTTTATCTGAAAGTCGTTGTTTAAAAGAGTTACAAAATACGTGTTTACCAAGAGCAATCGATAAATTTCCATCACAGCATTTAATTCGACATATCTTTTGTCGCCATAACTTACCATTAAAAACATAACCATATACGTCATATATGACCCATATCACAATAACGCGTTCATAATAGGTGCAGAAAAATGATAGAAATAGTCTCCTTTTTTATTATGGACCAAAGAGTATAATGTTACCATAAAAATAGAATATTTGTTTGTGTCGAATTCGCTTCGTATGACGTCGCGATTGTCATGTGCCGATATTGTCTATCTATTATTAGACTGTACATAGAGTGAGAGAGTCGATGCTCGAACGAAAAAGAAAGAAAGTACCAGGAGGAAGTAAATGTACAAGTATCAAGCTCGTGAATGTTCTCTGTCAATTGGTGTGCGGTGAATGCATTTTGTATCTTACATGTTCATGTGACGTACTTTAACCACACGAGAAATGATAAGAAAAAGTAATACACATATATACGTATATCGAAGCACTTTGTGAGCCCGTATACATATCAGCACTAATGCAGCGCAGAGCTGCGACTTGTCTTTATAATATATATGAATATTGCATTTGCGATATATTACACACTGATACTGAACCGAATGAAAAATGGAAAGAAATCGCATCTTATATCCTCATTGCACTTGCTCGCTTGCTTATGTTCATCCAATCATTGTCACTTTGCATTTATATCATGTTCGTTTTTTTATCAATTTTTTTTAAAAGATGACTTGACATTTATACCCTTACTTTATGCTGTCTATCATGCGAATATATGCTTTATTGCGAGATTTTGTTTTCGCACGTTTTTTCTGCTTTGAAAGAAATGACCTCTTCATTTTTAGTTGAAACGACCTCTTCTCTACGTTCTTTGGCTGCCAAAGAGAAAAAAGACATTCATTGACTCGAATTGAAATTAGTTTGTACACATCGCATGAAAAGAGAGTTTCATTCTTTTGCTCCAAAATGAATGTAGAGAATTTGAATTGCAACGCTATGTTAGAGGAACTACTATGAGATTAAAACGCTAATATATATGCACTAATTTTACCTTCTGCTTCTTTATAGCTATTTAATTTATTTTTATATAGAATCAAGCTTACAAATAACTATTTTTTAAAAATAGTTTCCTTTATTCTTCAAACATTTAAATGAAAACCTTGAATTAAATACAGTACATTTTAATTAATTTTAGAATACCAAAAAGGATTAGGTTTTTTTCATTTATAAAAGACTAGATATTTTTATATTAAGCATGTTATAATTAAAGTAGATTTTTGACAAATTACGTAAGAATTATCGCTTTTTATTCGCAGTTAAGTACTTAACACAAAATATTTTTTAAAGGAATGAAATACTAGGTTTAATATAGACATTAGATATTTATATAGATTTTCATTATTTATAACAATATTAATTTAGGATTTATAGCATTATAATATACCTCAGTAGATTAATTATAGATTTGATAGGAAAATAATTTTTTATAGCTTATAAAATAATAAATCTATTTGAAAAATAGGGTTATAGAAATAATTTGGTTAGATATGGATTTTTTCCAATGCGAAATACAACTAAAAAAAGTACTTTATTAATAGGTGATAAGAATGTTCAGGAAATATGAAAGTTTCTACCTATAAGAGTTCCTCGCTCTGACTGAAGATTCTTAGTGAAAATAATTTAACGATACTTGATTTAGTTTGAATAAAACTTTTATATTTTCTTGCCTAAATTGTTCAGATATCAAAAATTACTAGTTGCATTATACTTATTCATTACAAGCGGAGCCACACAGTTAAAAACGTTTAATGGTTATTGCAACTTTATACATTATCACAATAAGTACATTTTACTTGGCTGCCTCACTTTCCAATCAACTATTTGACCATATTTTTCTTGAACTATTCTAATTTTTGATATCACGCCCACTAAACTAAAAAATTCGCAGTAGTTCCTTCAAAGCGTTGACAATCACCGGGTAACTAACTTCCCAGAAAATAAACGATATACCCTGAAAATAAAAAGTAAACCACATTATTCAGCCAAAAAATCAACCATCTAACATATCTAAATATATTGTTCACAGACGACGAGGACGCACAAGTGTCGGCCGTATAGGACATGCTTCCGGGCCGTGTCCCGGATCGATCAGCTTCCATAGCAGCGGGCGCCTGCGACGCCAAGCCGCGGCTCCATTCGTCGTTCGTGGTCCGCGGGCCCCGCAACGTCAGGCCCCATCCACAGGGGCCCAGGAGGAATCATCAGACTCCTCTGTAAATATTGACCGACGGCGACAACTACGACTACGACGACGACGACAACTTCAGACAAGAGGACACACGCTATGTTAGTCTCGTGTGGCTCCGAGGTCGATATTGTCCCTCTCCCTCCTTTCGCTTCGGAGCGAACGCTCTTGTATCGATACGTTGAAGCTACTTTCTTTATGCTGTATCTGTGTCAGAGGAGGTTTTTGACGTATAATGTTTTTTAAGAGGTGCTTTACAATTGCTTTATGATTGTAGGAGGGTGGACGAAATGTTTTTTGATCATGTTGTGTATGCTTTTTATATAATTTTTCATTTTTACATTGTTGTTCGTAAGGGAACAACACTCATACGAGTATAAAAGATTTTTTTTTTGAGAGTGCTTAATCAAAGGCGACTGATTATGGTTTATTACCGATAATGTTTTCAACTATTTTAAGTGACAAAAAGGATGTGGATATGATTTTTTAATCGACGGCGGATACCGAGATAAAGTGCTTCAACGTGTTAGCTCATGACGATTTTCCTTCTTTTTACGTGATTGCATGTGACTAAATGAGTTTTTCCTACTTGATTTACCGTCACCCGAATAAGAGTGAAAATACTTTTTACAAGAGCAAGAGCTTTACTCCGAAGCAAAGACAAGTTTAGGATGTATTGGACGAGTAACTTTCATACGTTGCGAGCTAAATTTCTGAGGATCAATCGGAAGGCAAACCCGGAGTGGCGACGTCAAAAGTCGTGTGGCGTATTATTCTATATACGAAAAATGTGTAATAAATCGAGTCCAAAGATGTTAAATATCAATTCAGTGTCGAATTAAGAGAAGAGGCGGCATCCTGTATAATATAATTTTAGGCTAGCCCATTTCGCAAGATATCCGTAGCAAATAAGTTGGTGTAAATAGCGTTAGAACGTATATTTTAGTCGTTGTTCGTGATAATAACCGAGTCCCGATACGAGGGTCGAAATCTTACTTAGGGGCAGATGATTATAACTGGAGAACAGTCGGAAGCAAAGGATTGAAGGAGGGACTGGAGAGATTATAGTTCTTAAAAAAAATTATACGAAAACTGAAACTCGCGTTATTTCACTCCCTTCAAAGTTCAAACTATTGTGTCGTCGATACAATTTATATATATTATATATATAAAAAAAGAAAAAAGACCGATATATATACAAGCATCGATATAATTATATAAATAAATATATATATACATATATATAATTCACGCATATGTGAAAACGCGTATCTATGTATATTTTTTTCATGCACGTTCGAGAAAGATAAGAGAGAAAGAATGAAAGGGAAAAAGTGTGAGAGAAAGGATTGTTGTGTTGGAGACTTTTTACCAGAGCCTAAACAAAAAAAAATAATAATAATTAATTTTTGCGAGGTGTGTGCGTGTAGGTGTATAGTAAACTTTCTTTTTAATGTCCTTGGTGCGGTTAAGAGGATCCCTCGAAGGCTTGCAGTTATATAAATACATAGTACATATAAACACATATGTGAAACCCGCGTATATTTATATCACATAGATATATATATGAAAAAAATCCATTTACTATATCTTTCATTGTACATATAGTACATGCGTTTAAAGAAAAAAAAACCCTGAAAAAAAAATAAAGATTATTCAAGTCAGCGGTCTCGGGAAGAGTAGAATCATGTTAAGAACAATAGTTTAGTCGCTTGCATTTTGCAGAGTGGACGATGAATGTGTCTCTAATCCTCGATGAAGAAAATCGCCAGCAAACGAAAAATCTTTACATAGAAATTATTAAAAGAAAACTCAGTCTAATTTTCCTTAATTTTGGAATACCGTGAAGGGCGTAGTTTCGGATCAACTAAGCGTAAACGTGCATTATTTTTCATATCTTAGATGAATAGCATGAGAAAGTAAAAAAATTTAATTTTATTTAACTTTATTCAAGTTTATCTTTAATTTAAGACGTTCAAATAAAAAAAATCTGGGAAAATAAATTAGTAATTAATGAAAATATGAAAAAATGTCCGGGGAGCAGTTCCGGATGTACGGGCGTTTCTTACGGGCGACTAAGAAAATGGCGTCGATCTTAATTCACATGAAGATGTCCGAAATTATATTTTTTTTTTAAATTTTCAACACAAATATATTCTCAAATTTTAATACTAGATAAATGAATATTTCATAAATATCATATATTTTTATTTGTGAATTTCCATTCAAATAAATCTAAATATAATGATTTATATAACGAATTGATCCAGAAAGGGGGTCTGATCCAGAACTACGCCCTTCACGGTAAATACTTTTTGTTTATTTATGCTATATAATTGGATAAATAATTTATAAAATGTAATTATAGATTGTGCAAATTACATGCTTCTACTGGTGGATCATTTTGCTCTTTCGTGTAACGGTGAACTTTCTTGAAACAAGTGTAAGGATACTTACATGTAAATGTGTCAAGAAATGCGTAAGGTAACGAGCGCTACTTGTTTCTTTTTGCTTAACTTTAATCGTTTTAAATTTTTTAACATTCAATATACACTACTAAGGGATGTAATAAAAGTTTAAGTACGTAAATGTATGAAACGTTAATAATACTTTTATAAAACCAGGAATTTAACGAAAATATGGCATAAATGAAACAAAACTTAATATTGCTTTAATTAATGATGCTCGTAAGTCTGGTATTTTTCGTCGTTATTCCAAGCGCATTTTTATTGTTACATTAAAACTCCTGTCTCGAGCCTTCTGCATGATATGTAACTCCGAATTTCATTCGTCAAAGCCGTGAGGCGTTTGTTCCTCGAGACCAACTTTGTACACAATCTCCTTCGCGAGGCAAACGCACAAGTCGTCGCAAGTATTCACCGAAAATGTATTTTAACCCGCAAGAGAAAATTGAATTAATATATCCGTAGGTCTTTTCTCTCTTTTTTTTTTATTATACGATGTTAGAAAAAGATGAACGAAAAAATAAACGAGCATGAGTTCGCGGAAGACTGTAAAAACTTTTGTTTTCTTTTTTCCTTTTTTTTGTAATTTACGCATTCGTTGCTCGTAGACCGAGCGGAGATCAAAGGAAGAAGTGAACGGAGTTTTTGTTCGCGAGATCTTTCTCTTTCTTTTATTTTGGAATTGTAGATAAATTTTCAAGCATGCGCCGTTGTGACGGTGAGATGATTAATATTCTTCCGTATATAAATAGCGTTGACTCCTTTTATTTATATTAAATACACTTGGAAGCGCAAGTCCTTTGTAATTTTTTCTTCTCTCTTTTTTAGATAATTTATTGTTTACAATAAAATGCGAGGAGCCGATTTTTTTGGTAATGTGTAGCGATTATATGCATCGCAAGAATAGCAGAATCGGAGAGCAAAGAAAATAAATTTTTTGTATTTAATTTGTTTAATAAAATTCGAATGATAGTACAATTTATGCGCTTTTTTATTTTATTGTATGTTATTATAACAATGTCATTCCTTATTTCCTTCCCTTTTTTTCATTTCAGTCACACTGGCGAGAAGAAATTGGAATTGCTTAATATAAAATAAATTAGTAAATTGAAAATAATTATTTTGACGTGTATAAGTAAATAATACGAAGAAAATAAATGCAGTACCAGATACGTCCTATTGCACAATACTATTATAATTTATCCGCTTTTTTGCTGTGAAGAAAAATCTGATTTTTATTTTGATATCAAAGTATTGCATATTCCATTTACTGATCTACTCTTTTTATGAACCTAGCTTGCATAAATGTAGTTATGCATTTTACAAAATATGTTTGTACTCAGTGAACGATCAAGAATGCAATTTGAAAAATCGCTTCACTTAGTTTTTTCAGATCACATTTCTTTGAAAGGTTCGAGAAATGATCGAAGCAAACCCTTTGCTCTTACTAATAATTACTTACAGGCCACGTCAGTATACTTCATTCGAAGAAGGTAAGACTACACCTCTCTTTCGATGGTTATGATTTATTGCTGCTAATCGCGTACGAGAAGCAGCGCAATTTGCAATCTATTATGCTCGTAAGAGAATTTACAATGTTCTACATGATGTTAAGAAAATAGGTGTAATCGGTAGAGCAAAAAGTAAAAAAAGAATTATTTTAAAAGATTACATTGTTCTTTTACTAAAAAAAACCGGTTGAGATTTGAAATAATTAACTATCCATAGATTGACTTTAAACCAGCGAACTGAAGCTATACGACATGTTAATAATATCGTTTACCGAGATAAGAAGAACGAACAAAAATTTATTCATACACTCATCAATAATAAATTATATATTCAAATACAAATGAATCCTTCTGTCAGTGTTGGAGAATTAACTATCGCAAAAATCATATCTTCAGAAGGTCTAAGTGCACAGATAATCGCCTCTATGTACTTTCCATCGGTCTCCCAACTACACTCGATCCTCGTGCACCTGTTGCGCAAAGTACCTATCGCGAGTTAGACGCTCTCGCGAATTCGGCGAACTTTCCAACCTATCGCCTCTCGATCCCCCATTACGATCGCGTGCTCAGAGCCACACACACACACACACACCCACGTACATATATAGCGAGTCGTGCGTCCCCGAGAGGTCGAAGATTATCGAGATTATACAGGATCGCACCTGAAAACGGAGCTCTTCTCCTAATCATTGCCGCGTCTATGTGCGCCGAGTCCGCGCAACACCAGGGCAGCAGCAGCAGCAGCAGCAGCAGCTCTCCATCGGATACCGCATACCGATGACGAGAGCAAACCGCTTAGGCTGGATCGAACCGCGCGACTGGCGAAACTAAGCGCTGCTGCTGCTCCTGCTGCACCGATTGCCTTTATATCACTTTTTGCAATTTTTCCCGGTATGGTTTTATGATGAGGAGCTTTGAGATTAATATTAATTCGTTTGCTTATATGTTCGTGGATATATATAGAAGAAAGTTCTGCAAGGCCGAAGGTATCGGAATTGATAAGGAAGCGATTGTTTGAGTTTGATAGCTTACCTGTATAACAAGTTGCTAAAGATACGTGTAATTTTTATTATGGACAATCGAGCGACTGAGATATATATATATATATATTGTATAATAAGATAGTGAAAGAAGAATTTTTTAACGATTAGTTAATTGCAGCGGTGCAAAATTAGCTATAATCAGATCTGACACATTGTATAACTCTGAACAATATTTTCAATATTTTCTTTAATCTTTTTTACACAGTATTTTCAATCAGATTTTGGTTTATGCTCTACAAAGTATGTTAATGAGAACATTGCGCTCGGTACTCGTGGCGTTGCAGTTATCGTGCAGGCATCCACAACAGCTTGGTGCATCGATCATCAGCTAACTGAAGCGTAATTTTTGTTGCATTATTCAAGCGATGAAAAATCCTCTCCGTAGATTCCTGGTTTGTAGCCGCAACATCCGGAGCAAATCAATTAAATATTAAATCATTGCACGCAGTTGTAAATACATAATTTTACAATGAAAAATACACTAAAGCTTCGATAAACTTTGGAAAACAATGAAGACCATAAGAATTACTCGAAATTGAGGTATATACCTCAACCGCACTTATTTATAATCCCTCGAAACAATAAGCAACGCGCGAAATCGCCCACCACGAGTCATCGATTCATCAGGGCTTCTTTCTATACGTATATACAAAACCGGGATTACACGAGACGATTGAGCAATTCATGTTGCCGCCGACGCAGTTATAAAACTTTTGTTCAAACGCAAGGCGCGCCTGTACTACAAGTGTATCTCACGTGTTCCGTTCCGTATAGCGATAATATATAAGTCGCCCGCGCGGAAATACAAAACCGTAATGGTAAACAGAAATTACATAATTAAAT
>UELU01147173.1:58564-84507 GCA_900490025.1 Megastigmus dorsalis
ACAAAGTATGTTAATGAGAACATTGCGCTCGGTACTCGTGGCGTTGCAGTTATCGTGCAGGCATCCACAACAGCTTGGTGCATCGATCATCAGCTAACTGAAGCGTAATTTTTGTTGCATTATTCAAGCGATGAAAAATCCTCTCCGTAGATTCCTGGTTTGTAGCCGCAACATCCGGAGCAAATCAATTAAATATTAAATCATTGCACGCAGTTGTAAATACATAATTTTACAATGAAAAATGTCCGAAATGTTTATAGTTTCGACAAATTAAAGATAAATTCAAAAGTTTTCGCCTTCCGTATCGAATTGGAGGCATTATACACCAAAGCTTCGATAAACTTTGGAAAACAATGAAGACCATAAGAATTACTCGAAATTGAGGTATATACCTCAACCGCACTTATTTATAATCCCTCGAAACAATAAGCAACGCGCGAAATCGCCCACCACGAGTCATCGATTCATCAGGGCTTCTTTCTATACGTATATACAAAACCGGGATTACACGAGACGATTGAGCAATTCATGTTGCCGCCGACGCAGTTATAAAACTTTTGTTCAAACGCAAGGCGCGCCTGTACTACAAGTGTATCTCACGTGTTCCGTTCCGTATAGCGATAATATATAAGTCGCCCGCGCGGAAATACAAAACCGTAATGGTAAACAGAAATTACATAATTAAATCGACGCGCACATATATATAGAGTCTCGAGGCTAATTAAATCACAATAGCTTTCTTCCCATGTTCCGCATTAACATTTCAGATCCGTTCGGCAATTTGTCTCGACACATCGCGTTATAACTGGATGTGCGTATATATACATATATATATATTACGCGATACGTTCGGATATAAATCCATCAAACAATTAAGATTCTAATTACGCCGTACGGTAGACCAATTAAGAAATCAACACCGAGCCATTGCGTTTCACCCACTTCATTCCTGTAGTGCGGCTTTAGTGCCAGCGGTTATTCTCTTCTCTCTCTCTCTCTCTCTCTTATTATACGAGTGTTTCCTCCTTTCGCGATGTTTTACTGTTCAGCGATTAGCTTTTTTTCTTTCTCTCTTCTCTACACTTGGCGCTTTTTATATACCTGTCTCTTGTACCTACCTGTATACTTGCTTTTTAATGTCTTCTTACTTCTACGCCTCTTTTATTATGCTCTATTCGATATTTACAACTAATTTTCTCATGTTGTTAGAATAACGATCGATTGAGTGCATTGTCTAGAACTATATTATAGCTGCCATTTAACTATCGCTTATGTATATTTCTAAGAATTTTCCGTATTCATATACCAGTATAAATACACTTAAATAAAACGATAACAAATTAATATATAGTCAAATGTGAAACCACTTTATGAGTATAAACATTATATCGAGAAAGAGAAAGTTTTATATCCTATAAATATGTTATAATTTTGTTTAAGGAATAATATCATTACGTATGGGTAAATTGTGGCGAAGGCGCAATACGATGCTCAGAATTTTAATCTGCATATATATCCATACAAATCAAGAAAGTGTACGTTAAAAGCATTAATTTTGCCTTTCTAGGACAGGGATAAGACGTGAAAAAGTGGGTCGACGTTGTTGAGATGACATAAGAATGCATAGCTAGCCTAGTGAAACATATTTGTCGAACATATTGCCTGACCACACTATATCCATAAGTATATTTGCTCTATAAATAGACGCATTGCAAATATTGTATTGCAAACTCTGATTCGGTTTCTTTATAGCTAAGATAAGCGGCTTAGAATCGTTTTGAATTATTCTTTTATATACACGCGATTAAACTTTTTCTTTCATACGAGAATTAAAGAGTATTTTTTTTTTAAGTAAGTTTTTTCAATCGAATAATCAACAGAATTTACTTTATTCGCCAGAATTAGACTGGCTATCTACCGCAGTTTTCTTCATCCGCGAAAATAATAAACAATGCTCTTTATTGTATAAAATAATACTCGCGCTTATAGCAATAAATACCAATCGAACGATAAAAATAACGTGCGTATAAAAAAAAAATAACGCATCAAAATATTTTCACCAAGCAAACATCTGACGTTCCTATTCGCACAGAATCGCACACGTATAAAAAAGCCCTTACCCACCACTGAACAATTTATTTCGCAAAAGGATACCGCAACATCGGAATAGCCATCTCCAAAAAAAAAAAACATCCAACACACTCCTCGAAACGTCAGACACATCTTCCTTTGTGCATACATATACATTCACCGCGAGGCCCTTCGTCCACTTCCGTTCCCTCTCCTCCGTCCCTTGTCCGCCCCCTCCCCTCGCGATTTCACCGAAGTCCGATATTATAACATTATGTACGTATACCACACACAGGGGCGCATCTCCTCGCATCTACACATCCGCGCGCGCGAGCCTAGATGCACATCAGCGGCAGCAGCCTCGTATTATGCACAGGTATACGTAGGTATACGCGTATAGGAGTCGCGAAATGCCCACCACCTCCTCTCTCTTGCGGTTTCGCGCTCGTGTGCGAGGTTCCCCTCTCTCTCTCTGTCTCTCTCTCTCTCTCCAGGCCGGAGTGCCGGCGAATGCACGAGAGAGCCGCCCCGCCGCTATGCTGCACACGGGAGAGAGTCGGCCAGCAGCAGCCGACGACCAGTTGCTCGTGTATAGCGCACCGATGCTCAGCGCACGCGCCACTTCTTCTCTCGCCGCTTCTTCGCTCCGCGCCTATACCGCACTCCGCTCTCTACGAACAACTTGTGTGCGCGCGCGCGCGCGTGTCTGTGTGTGTGCAGTGTGTCCCTCAACGGTCAGTGAGTTATCGTAGTCGTTGTTGTGCGCGCCAAGTGTGATTTGGTTGCTGTTGTTGCTGTTGTTGCAGTGCGGATTATAATTGCTGGGGCGGACGTCGCATGTGCACTTGTTGCGCGCGCGCGCGCGACCAGAAGCTCGAAACGCGTGTGCGCCGACACTTTTATCCCTTTTTGTCCCTCTCTCTCCCTCTGTCTTTGCGCCTGTGTGTGTTTTTTTTTGTTTTTTTATTCCAAACCCAGCCTGGATGTGCATTCGGCTCTCCATTGTCTCCTCGCCGACGCAGGAAGTCAAGCGTGTCTATATAGTTTCCTCTTTCCTTTTATTTCACCTTAGCTTATCGTTGTTAGTATCGCCTATCGCCAACGTATAGAAGATGCGTGTCGGTGCCGCTTAGCCACTGTCTAACTATATCTTTTACGCTTTGTTGTTTGTTTTCCGTTTCTTTCTGATGGGTCGAAGGTGCCGATAAAGGTTTGGGAGAAATCGAAATCAATCGAGCCAAGTCTAAAGTTGCGGAGACACCAATTCTGAGTTTGAGGACAGTTTATATATAATTACCGAAAGAGATATAATGCAATTATATTGGAAAATCGATTTCACTCGATGGACATTGCAATATCCGCTCGGTTTTCCTTAATAGTCGGTGTTTAAAAACTTAATTGACTTGTGGAGTGTTTCGTCAGCGCTTATATAGACGAGGAGCGTCTCTCGATTTCTGCTGCAATTAAGGTCTGGTATAATTATTATTATCGCACGCTCCGCTGTGCCTCGCGATAAGTGTGCGGTGTCTTTCGCTATATACTTGCCCTCGCCGCGGCGCAATTAACTGTAAATATTCATTGATAAAGCGTCAATAAGTGCGATTGAAACACTGCTTCTTACCGAGACTTTCGGTAAAAGAAGCGGCAGTTGTTTGCGCGCGAGTCCCGAGTGAATTACCAAAACATCGAGACGTCAAAACTGAACACTGCCGCGATTGACGGGAAAACATTATTGGGCCGCAGCTGCAGCGCGGAAACACTCGCGCATATCAATAGCCAATCGAAATAAACGTCGCGGCTGCACCGATTCCTATATTACGAGTAATCGAATATATGTGTATGTTCCATTTTACCGAAATGCAAAAACCGAGTAAGACCGATCGCCAACTTATCGCTCCGCGCACACGAGCCGCTTAGTGTTGTTGCTGCTGTTGTTCCTGCTGCTGCTGCATCCCGAGTGAGAGAGAGAGAAGAACTCGACCGCTCGACGCGCAGCCGTGTGTACAGTGTCTTCTCTTCTATCTTTCTCTCCTCGTGCAAGATGTATTGTGATAGCACGGGAGTCGAGGAAACGATAATTGGATTCGAGAAAGTGCTTCCTCTCGTCCTTCGTTTTCCCGAAGCCGCGCCACTGCTGCAGGAAGCTGTTGCTGCTGCTGCTGCTGCTGCTGGGTTTGCTTACTGCTAGGACTATTGCGGGACAAGTCAGGAGGGTTTGAGGACCGAGGATTATACAGTAAAAATTAAGGTATGTTGAGGTTATGCTTGATTGTTTATTTATAACGTGTGTAATTAATTAGATTGAGGGGAAGGGTTTATGATTTGGTATTGAAATAATATTTTTTATGAAATTGCGGCATATTTTGATAGAGAATAACAATAATAATTACGTGCTATTCTGTCCAAAATAATTAGTTTTTAGGAAAATTATACTTACTAAGTATGGGCTATACAAATTGCGTCGATTTCTTCACGGTCCTATATTTTATTAAGATATTGAATGATTCACTAAAACGATTGTAAAATTCTGTCAAAATGATACCTAAATCATTTGAGTTAATGGCATGACTATTCGGCCGAGACAAGCTTACGAAATTCGTTGATTAGAACGTTTTTAGAGCTCACTTGGGTAAACATTTCAGGCGGGTTGAAATAAAAAATTTCTCCTGCCTCTTTTTACTGGTAGAACTAATTACAATCACAAAACACGTATTCAAATTCTCTTTGGTCGACTAGTATACGACTATGCAAGAGTCGTCATAACTTTCCCTTCAAAAACTGAGCTATGTACAAAGCAGAAAAGTGTCCTTTTGTCGAAAAAAACGTTACAACGCTTCATTGATGACGATCTATTCATTTTCTTTACTTGTGTCTCTTTGAACTTTCTCCGAGTAATAGAAAGGCTGAGACGTAAATTGGTCCTAAATTAAAGGTTAAACGAATGCTCATTAAAACACGGTATGCTAACTCTTACGTGTGCCTCTTGAGAATAGAATGTAGGCTAACAGCATCAATTACAGTCCTTGTCCTGACCAATTACTGTGGACTTGACTTGTTCTACTGTTCAAAAGGAACTGTATATGCGAAAAATCCCATAGTACTTTGTCTTTGTTTCAACTACTTTGTAGCTTTATACTTATTGACAAATTGTTGGATGCTCACTACTTATATCTGATTTTTAAATTGGCACTTGATCGTGGTCTAGAGATTTTCGTAAATGGTCAGGTTCATATAACGCTGACGTCAAGCCGAGTAATCGGTTAATTGTGTCGACAGCAATTCGATATAGTACTTGAAAATGGACTCGAGATTGATTATGTATTTGGTAATACATCAAGCCCTGCCACATTTAATGTTTAATGACTCTACTTAAATACCTCGTACGATGCTTAAGTAACGCGCTTTTTTGATAATAAAAAAGGAATTTTGTAAAGTCTGCTATACTTTTGACGTCAATCGCACTTTTTTTTTAAATTTAAATCTCTGCATTTGCGTAAAAGGTACTTGCACATTACAACATGGCGCGATATATCACAATTAGAAATATAAGCAAACAGAGCTTATATGTAAACAGGGTTCTATCAAACTTTTTCATAAAATTCATTCTTTGAAACGCTAACTACGGAAGATTGCACCCATGCAACGGTGTGAAAAATCATAGAAACAGTAGCTGCAACCTATCGCCGGTTCGAAAAATTGCACTTTACCGGCTTCCGAATCAACTCTAGGCCTATCAGCACCAGCAAAAAAAAAAAAGAAAAAAAAACAAAGAGCGACTAGAGAGATCAACGTCCGCGGCCCCGAGAAGCGCACCAGCAGCGCGTGAAATCTCGTTATAGCCGCTACAAGAGACTCGACGCGTACACGCACACACTCACACACGCGTACACATACTCGCGGGCATACTCCAAGTGGAGCGAAAAAGTGGACCGGAGCGGTCGTCTCGCGGCGACGGCGAACCTTGACCGAAAACGAGAGTGTGCTGAGCTCGCAGGTGCCCATATAGTATGTCCGAGAGAGTGGAAAGCAAACCGATCCTTGCACACCGCGCTCTCCTTTTCAACGTTCACTGGGCGGACGCGCGCTTTAAGAGATTTGTCAGCGGTGGACTTTTAGCTCTCGAGTGTTTCTTACTTTGTGTGTGTGTGTGTGTGTGTGTGTGTGTGTGTGTTGTCGCAATGCTGGACCGTGATGCAAGGGAGTACTTGTGTCAAATATGGATTGTGCCCTGGTCATGGGTATTTTTTACTGTTCTGCATTTGTTTCGTTGAAGGTCTCTGTGTGTCGTGGGTGGTGTCTTTTGCGGCTTGACTTCTCATGTATTAATAAAGATATTTCTAATTCATATCCGTTAAGATTTTCGTTCGACTCAATAAGTAATGCACTGCGATTACAAAAAGTCATTTATTTAATTTGACTTAATTACTTTTTCTAACTTTAATAAATCATTTGGGCAAAACTTAACTGAAACCATTATAAAAATACTCTTGGTGATAAAAAGAAATACAAATTTATAAATTTAGGCACATTTTTAATTAGTGTTGCATGAAAAGATGCTAATGACACGAGAAACAAAACAACCTACATAATGTAGCCCGCAATAGAACGGATTTCTCGAAACTTTTCAATTTGGACTACCGTTTGGTCAAGAGTTAATCGCGAGTGGGAGAGAGAGAAAGTTTGTATCTGATGGTCGATGGCTTTGTATCTACCGAAGCCGCGTACGATAGCATACGAATCTCCGACACAGTGGATGTGCTAGTTAAGGACTTCGTGCACTATACCGAAGCCTTATAATTTGCGGCGCATCAAGAAAATGAGAACCATTTTCTATAGCTTTACGAAATCTAAAGCTAGAGGAAATCTTCTTTTACGAAATAAAATGTTTTTAGTATTCAGAAACTACTGATTGTATATTTATTGTGATTTTTGAAGATTATTTAAATATATAAAAGGAAAATTCAAAAGTAAAAATATTGATTGAAAATTTATTATCTAACTGTCACTTGTAAAATAGTTGTAACAATATTTTTATTTAAATGGGAAAAATGTTTTCTTCTAAAATATAAGTTTTATCTCCACAAATAATCTGCTTGCTAAATAAAGAATGCTGTTTAAATTAAAACCAAAAAATTGCAATTAAGAAAAGATTAAAGTAAAAGGATGGGTAAACAAGATGATGAAAAAAAATGATCAACATAATTTTTAGAGTGACATCATCAATTCTATATCAGCAATAATTCGTTTGGACTCCACGAGTATACAACATTCTTGTATCGAATTTTTTTTGGCATAATGACAGACTCAAGCCGCTGTGAGTAGATCAATTGTTGTTTAGAACTTTTTTCATGGTGTTTCCACTCCCTTGAGAAAAATACTGACTTTGTTACTTTTAGATCCGGAGTAAATACTATTCTTTTGTACAGAACTTTTAGTGGATAATCACTTGTAATACAAATTACGCTTTAGCCTTTATCAATCTTCTTATGCATTTTTGCCAATCAACTATTATTCAGAATACTGCCCTTTCGATTTGTTTGGATAAAATAATTGTCTCTGTTTTTTGACTACTGGGTGTCTTTGAATGTATTGAACGGCATCTAGTGGTGAATAAGTTTAAAATCTCTCTTTGATGCCTCGTGGTGGAATATTCGGTGGTATCCTAATCACTTAGATCGATATTCATTTTCCTAAGCTTAAAGATGTTGTTAATTTTAGTATGATTAACAACGAAATAAAGTTTCAGCCAATGAACAGGCCTATATATTTTTCCGTAACACTAGAAGCCCCGAATATGGACTAACAGGCAGTTCACGCCGAGCACTTTTATGATTGATTAGTGGAATTCATAAAATTTATTTCCATTCACAAGTATTTTCGAGAATTATAGCGCATTAGTCTAATTATACGCAGAATAAATAGAACATATATAAACCTAATGGAGCACTATTAAATGCTTAACTATAGGATTGCTATGGCGACTGTTCTAATCAGATGCATATTTGTTTCAATATCATAATGTACTATTAACAACATTATTTCAAGTGCTTACACTAAAATTACCATAAAATAAACTAAACAATTTACTTATAAGGAGCCTACAAAATAATATTTGTACATGGTGAAAGCATACCGTTTGAACAAAAAAACATTTTCTTTTAACATGAATGAATATATAAAGCAGCAATATTTATGTATGTATCAATTAAGGGTAATAATTAATATATATTTTATATACAAAAAATTTTACATGGGTCCATAAGATACTTGTGAAAATTTCTAAATTATTTATAAAATTTCACACATTTATGTTAGAAGATCTCTTGGGAGCTTGGGTCAAAGGTCGAGAGTGGAGGTTCCGTAATTTTGCTAGACATTTGTGCTTCTTCGGTAGTTAACTTGTCAGACCTCGTAAGCGTTTTCTCTTCGTTTTCTAATTTTCTTCCTCTTTTAAAAACTCCGCATACTGCAATTATAGGAAGAGTTTAAGTCAGTTATAAGATAAAACTGCATTATTCTAATTAGCTATGATTACTGAAAATAATGTATTGCTAGAACATTAAAAATTTATTTAACTTCGTGTTCATATAAACGACGGCTTAAGAGTAGGTACTTAACACAGTTTCCTTTTTATATTTACTTTGTTTTAAAAAGTAATATGTGCCATTATTAGAGTTATTATTATTATTATTATTATTATTATTATTATTATTATTTGAGTAGATAAATGAATATAAAAGATTGACGAAATACTAAACAAAATGTATATTCTAAAAAACAAAAATCAGTGCATGCAAGAGACGCTATTACACAAATTGTACTTGCACTGTCAGCACAACTTGAGTTGTCTATTCCTATCGCTTGAACAATATTTATCATTGACGTTGTTTAAAAGTTGAAGCAAAACTCGTTGAATCATTTTATAGTCCAGAAACAACGAGGTTTGAATAGACTGTGAAACGTTTTCGTAACTACAGGCTTAGTAGTAATGTATGTGCAAAGGCAGCATAAGAAAGCTGTATGATTAAAATATTTTTTTTCATCTGCCTTAAACAGAATTGAATTACATGCTTTGTTGCTTTTTTTTACATGACGTTAAAAGCTGGTGTAAATGAAAAACGTATAACATTCAATATTGTATTTTTTGTGCATTGAAAGGTACTATACACTTTATTTAACGTAGGTTATTGAAGAAAAAGTAAATTTTAATCACCTTATTTCGAATTTAAATTTTTATCATAATTTCGGTATATTTTACAAAAATGCTTGTACCAATTTTCTAAATCCACCAAAATCGAAATGAAACGCAAAGCGCTCGCAACCCACTCGTACAAGGGTCGAAAGCCACAGCAACAGAACCGCATTTCAACGATCGAAAAGGAAGAAATAAAAAAAAGAGCGGGCGAGCAAAGCTCAGCTGACGGCAGTGCAGACACACACACACACACGCACACACACTCACACCAACAAAATGCGGAAGTCATCCCAATTTCCGGGGGACAGAAGCGAGCGGCTCTCCTGCACTCCTGCGCTCTCCTACATTCCCACCGTCAATTATTATGCGTCCTCCACCGCTGCACGCGTCGGATCCGTTGAGAAAAGCCCTCCCGAGAACGGCTGCACATCGGAAGACCGCTGAATAATTAGCCCGCAAGGCAAATGAAAAAAAAAAAAGAAGAAGAAGGAGAGAAAGAGAGCGAGACCCTCTTACATATATATGTATGCGAGAGGAAAAAAGTCGTTACGCACGGGGTTGCTGTCGAGGAGGAGAGGAGAGGGCCTTTAAAAGTGCAGGCACGTGGAACGCCACCTGCAGGTGTAGCGCAGGTGGCCGACTAGACCGCCGCGCGGCTCTGACACACGATGTTTATCGTGTCGCTGGCCATAGTAGGGGCAGTACAGCTTCGCCCTCTTGGCTTTTACCCCTCGGTTCGCCACCACCGCCGCTGTCGCTGCTGCTCTTGCTGCTTCGCGTCGATAGAGCCGCACAGTCTCTTATCGGCCGTCGAACGGTTAGCTGCTTATACGTGTGCGCGAGATCGATTTAACGATTCCTCGACGTTACGTTTTTTTTTCCTTTCCCTTTTTTTTTTGTGTGTGTGTATTTGTACTATAGCGGACAGTTTGTACTTTGGCCTCGGCGCTACGTTAGGCCTCAGTGTCGATTTTGTCGTGAGTTTGGAAGGTTTGGTTTGTACACTTTTGTCTTGGCTGCGTGTGAGAGGCTTGTAATTCGCTGTACGAAGGTTTCACCGCTTGTGCATGTTCTATGGTTTTATTTTTGTTTCTCATTTCCGTTTCTCATTGTCTTATGCGATGTTGTGACGATATTTTTCATTATTTTTTTTTTGTCATCTTAGTATAGCTGGATAGGGTTCATCAACTATGCTCTGATACTGTAGTGCTAAGGTTTGTTGTATACAAAAAGGTGGAAGGTTTTGTTATTTTATGCTGTATTTCGCGAGTTTAAGCGGTGAAAGGCACACTTGTGGCATTTGTTTTTAAAAAAATATAGATTTTATTATAAATAGGGAAAATTCTGCTATGTTATAGTTAACAGACATACATTTCATTTTAATTAATCGATTATCGACAAAAGAACATCATTAAATTTGACTTTTTCAATCTGTAAATTACCTCATGAAAGTCAGTGTTTCATTTCTAGAAAATAAATTTTAAGCAGATTACTTAATTTACCTTACAATTGGCTTATTAAATTTCTTTCACTTTTTATTACTTTCATTTTAATTTGTAAATAAAATTAGTTAATTACAATGCATTTGCAGAATCATAAATTAGTAAGATATAATTCGAAATTTTATTATGAAAAACGTAATTTATATTTTAAACTATTGATTTTTTATGCATATTCTGTTCATTATATTATTAAAGTGAAAATTTCTGTTGGTTATCATGGCGTTATTTCAGCCCGAGTTTTAAAAACTTTCATACAAGAGTCAATATTTTCCTAATTCCTTTATCTAAAATTTTTATCAGAAGAGTTCACAGAATAATATTAGCTTGCAAATTTTCCACAAAACGCACACATCCTTCGTATATACACGGAAAAAAATCGCAAGCAGAGTTTCATGAATCTTCAAGCAAAATTTACCGAATAACTTGAGCTGAACTCATTAAGCAAGATGCGATTGACGGTTATAGAACATCTACAGTACTAGTTAGGTAAATTTTGCTTGATCAATCGAATAAAAGAAGTTAGGCATACTTTACCTAGCCAATCAAGTAATTATTGCTCGCTTGAGTAATAAACTTGAGAAAAATGTTTAATTTTCTGCGTTTTATTTTTTATTTTTAATATAGCACATTATATAAGGTAACGATAAGTATATAATAATCATTTACAAAATGTGCCTTGTATTTTATTTTATTTTATTTTGCTTACACCGTGTGATATGTACATAGAAACCGAAAAGCGTATTTAATACACAGGATGTACAAATTCGGAAAATATTGAATATAAAATTAGGACTTATAAATTAAATAACTTGAAAAGTTAATGTTGACATTTAGTACCACACTCGCGATTGGAAGACGGCAAAGTAATCTTTGCTTGATTATTTAGGCACTTTGTATTTGACTGTTATTTCAGTATGTATTACCGAATATTTTCAGTAACATTTGCCCAATAACTTCAATACATTTTGCTTAATTCCTGCTTCAGTGTAATCTGCAGAGCTAAATTAAGTAATGTTTGCTTGCGATTTTTTTCCGTGTACGGAAAGTTTTATCGATTGGCTATAATTAAATTTATTTTATGCCCAGGCTGATTGGATCGATGGATAAAAATAACGTAGTCGTACTGTATACCGTGTTCTACAAGTTGCTTTTTGTATTCTTACCATGTCGCGCTAAAGTAATATTTTCTAAATCATCGTAACTCCGCAAATCGTTAGTTCGAGCAACGATCACTTCTAAAATCTACCAATTATTTTTCCATCAAGCAAATATTATAGATTTCTAATGAACATTCCTAAATTACATCGATACTCTTCCGTTGGAAAGAATTTTTCCGGAATTCATACAAAATATACATCGAGTATAGAGAGCGAGAGACATCCTAGTTTGTTTTTTGTTCGTAGGAACCGATCGATTTGCCCTCGCTCTATCGACTCGACTCGGCGGCAGTGCGTGCTTATAACGTCTATGGATTTTTCGTTAACGCAAACTCATTCCCCGTGAGTAGAATACGTGTAAGTCGAGGAAGCGATGTAAATTTCGACGCAAGCTGATTTTGCCTCGTTCATTTTTCTTCCGGTCGCGCCGCGCGTCGCGTACACAAGGCCATCCAAATGCTCGGCGCGGCTCGTGCGATAATCGAGGCGCGACGACCGTCGAGTGATTATTTCGTGATGATTGTGTCCGCTTTCGTAGGTTCTCTACGGAATGGGCATGAGTTTCGTATAAAAATTGTTTTCGTCGCTTGTATACGTATGAAAACTGTTTGTTTCACTTTTTATTGATTTGCGGACGATATACGTAAGCCTTTCTTATATATATAGAGTTCTCTTTTTATGTAGTCGGTTTTATGACGTATGCGTGGGTAGCATTTGAAAAGTTCTTTTGAAAATCCGTCCGTACTTGGATTCTCGTACAGAATCATCTAATTTCTTTTGTTTAAGCCTGCAATAAAGATACTTCTTTGTTTCACGAAATATCATAAACTGTACTTTAGTCATTTACGCATGTTATGCACGTTCCAAGTATTCCAATTTTAAACATTATAGAAATAGACCTTGTATATACAATAACAAGTCGGAAATTATTCGTAAATCGAATTGTCATGTACGTAAAGTCAAAATCAAAGTATGCAAAAGACAATATAATATCAAAGTCAAAAAGTATTCGGCAAATAATACAAAAAATTTATTTTCCCTTCGTCTGCAGCAACGCCATAATAATAAATTAGTTCAGCTCAGAAGAGCCATACTGCGAAGAAAATAAGTCGCGTCTTCCGCGTTTCAATTCCTGCACAAAATAAGTATATTCTCCCCCAACGCTGCACAGAGGCACTGCACACGCACACCCATAATCACCCAACTGTGCAGTCTGCCAACGAAAAATGTATACATTACTCCTCGGAACCCCCTTCGTCCTCCGCACAGACAAAAAAAAAATACTTTCACTCGCTCTTATACATGTCGCTAATTATAGCCAATTAAACATCCGATGAAACAAAAGTAAAAGCATTACGAAATTCAACTCTGCACACGTGCACCAAAAAGCATAAAACCGAAAAAAACTGTGCCAAACAAAACGGCTTGTGTTCGTTTAGTCGCGCACACACTCGAGCGTAACTATACATATCATTGTACATACAAAAGAAAGAGAAAAAAACGCACAGCGCGCGCAGTGCAAGAATCCAATCGATGCATATTGGCGAGCGGACGCGCGCGTAAAAAATATCTCTCGGGCACAAACGAATTATTAACCATCATTACAATACACCCGTACGTGCATATACACGCAGAGGTAGAAGGAGTGTGCGTGAGAGTGAGAGAGAGAGTGAGAGAGAGCAGGAACTAAACGACATGTGCACTCTTTCTCTCTATCTCCGTCTCGCTCGCACCGGCCGGTATATAACACGCGAGCGAGAGAGATCCCGGGTCGCGATAACAGCACCGGTGTCGGCAGTGGCGGCGGCTGCGGCGGTGGCGGCGGCGGGAAAGCCAGGTGGAAATTGAAATGGCGCACGGATCGCCAACCCCACACGGCACACACTTCGGCTGTATACCTATAGCCGCCGCCGCCGTCGCCGCTGCTGCTGCCGCTCTGCGCACACGAGGTGGGAAAAGCACGGAGGGGTAGTATACCGTTCAGCCCTGCGTCTCTCTCTCTCTCTCTCTCTCTCTCTCTCTCTGTGCGCGTGTGCTTGTGTGTCTGTGTTCGTGTGGAGGGGGAGGAAAAAATAAGGGCCGAGAGGGAGAGAGAGAGAAGGAATATACGGCAGTGGCCGCCAAAGCGTCGCGGCCGGCCGATGTTCTGGCTCAGTCGTGGCTCGCGCGCCCGCACCGCCGCACACACGCGGCCGACTCTTTTTTTCTTTCTTTCTTTATTTCCTGGCCTTTTCTGTTCGTAGGCGTCGGTTCACGGGTATATACACTTGGAGCAGCGATAGTCGACGAGGCAGTGCGCGATATATATATATATATATATTTCTTTTATCTTGACTCTTGGGTGAAGAGCCTCCGGGATCGGATGTTACCGAAGGAGAGTAAGTTGGATTTTGGATGTGCTGCTCGTTGCGAGTTTGTCGAATCCAGTTGGAAAAGTTGATTGATTTCGCGCGACTTGTGTACTTCTTATACTAACGATAACCGTAATTTATCTTTTTTAGTTTAGGTTGAGGATAGATATCTTTAAGAAGGTATAGCGTTTAGCGTTCATGTAGTCGTAATGAAATTTATTTATTTTTTTTTATTTTTAACCGTTTGTTTTTTTGTTTTCTCGTTTGTATAACTCGAAGTCAACTGGATTCAACGAATTTTTTGCGTCAATGCACAAACGAAGTATGGGTGAGGAACTATTTGTGTCTTATTTGGCATGACGATAATTTTGCATTACAATTTATGTTTCGCGTAAAAACTGTTACGGTTTTCGACAATGTAGAATTATTGTTGTTTTCTTGATTTCAAACTTGGAACTTATTTGCTAACTATATTGACGCACTGTAGAAGCTTTTGCTTAATAATAATGTTCCGCTGCAGTGATATTTAATAAGTAGATAATTTATTTTCTAAATAAAATGCAAAAGAGATGAATTTAATTATTTTTATCAAACCAAATATATAAAAATACGTTTTTCTTATACATTGTAAATTCTTAGAATTGTAATAAGAATTTATGCAAACCAATTCGTAATAACATTAAGTGGACGTAATTCACCCGAACGAAATTATTTTCCTTCATCATTAATGATATTACTGATGTACACTTTGCAATAGAGCCTTCAAAGACTATAGTTTTACTTTAATAATGCAGGGTTCACAGAATACAAAGTTAATTTTCTTCTAGAGAAATTACTTGATGTAGAAGAAACTAATTAATTTGAAAAATTTCCCTTGAACATATTTTTTTCACAATATTTCATTCAAAATTTAAATAAGACATTATCTTAAAATTTATAGAAAATCTATTTGATATAAATTTAAAAGAAAAAAAGTAAACTTTACGCTTTAAAACTTGTATTAGAAGTATTTTCCCACTTAGAAGTTGCTGACGATCCATTAATCAAAGCAGGATCATTGTAACTCAAGTCTTTCGTTAAAGCCGAATTTTCAATTTCTAAGCGCGTCCATTTAATTTCACGTCATTACGAGGTATCATGCACCAATCCTGTTCCTATACACCCCAGAAAAGAAATCAACGGAATCCATCGCAATAACAATAAGTCAAAGGTCACGAAAGGTTAGGGCGCAGAATAAGAGGAGAAAAGACTAAAATAACGAAGGGAGGTAGGACTAAGAAAGTAGGAGGAGGCAAAAAAAATGAAGCGAATGTCAAAGAAGTACATAGACAGGCCGAGTATAGAGAGAGAGAGAGAGAGAGAGAGAGAGAGAGAGAGAGAGCGAGACGGAAAGAAAGCGAAATCGATAAGGGGAAAAGACAAAGCTAGCCGCGCCAAGCATATTCAGGTGGGCGAGGAGGGGAGGGAGGAGGAGAAGGCAGAGTCCGGTTGGTAGTCGCGTGGCGGCTCGCGCGCTATAACACTTGCCATCTCTCGCCGCATGGACTGCAGAGGGAGGAAGAAGAAGAAGGAGGAGGGGGAGGAGGGCGGAATAATCAGCCAAGCCGCAGCAGAGCAGCAGCGCCGGAAGGAAGGAGAAGAGAAGAGAGAGGAGGTTCTGGCGGGTCTTGGCACTGGAAGAATTCACAGATGTGCGGTGTGTGTAATCGTGGATCTTGCAATGCCATCACTCGCTGGCTACCCTACCAACACACACGCCAACGCGACCAAGGCTTCGATGCACCGCGACAGCATTCGATGGATGGATGGATTGATTCTGTCCCTGCTGTTGCTGCTGCTGCATAATGCGATTGGAAAATGTTGCGCTTGTACTGCAGTGGGATTGCGAGGAAATCCCTTAGTATACGTTTCGTGGAAGATGAGTTTTGTAACCACGGTATATAGGTAGGATTGCGTTGTGTTAATTTGAGAATTAGTGAGTTGTTTTTTTCTTGTTCCAAGTGATGTTGGACATATCGATTGATCATTGATTACATTCAGCAGCCGAAAAGTTCATATTCGTTCGTGGGACGTGGTGTGTAAAACCAATATAACCCATTCTACATTCAATACCATTTTAATTTTAAGTTCCCAATCTGTTTCCTCATGTGGCCTAAGATGTACTATCTATGAAAAACTAGTTTACCCGCAAGAGATCCTGCGCCGGAAACTCTCGGTACACGGAAATCGGATTTAGATTACCTTATTCATCTATCGATTTTGTACAATAATTATTCCTATCGTTAAAAAATATCGCACTACTTTTCTTCGCGGTCGTGTGACTTATTTATATACGTATAACGGACCTGAAGATCGCAAGGTGCGAAAAGCGTTTTAAGGGAGGGAGGGAACAGTTTTGGAGTTTTACACGGGATGAAATACGTGCGGTACGGGAATGAGAAAACTTTTATAATGGAACCACTCGTGGCCGCTGCTCGTGTGTGCAGTGAGCCGGTAAACTTTAAAGCCCTTTTTGTCCGCATTCGTTTGACCGCATTCTACTTAGACACACCATTTCGCCAAAGCACCTTTTCGAAACTATTTGGTCTTTATGGGTTTTAGAAAATATATATAAACCGTTGCCTCGACAGATTATGTATACTCTCATCATTTTAAATGCCTTTTGAAAGACTAAATTGTGTCGACGGTCCAATTTGCCGAATAAAAGCCACAAGATCACCTAAACGTAATGTTTTATATATCCGCAAGGCATTTAGAAAGCCGCGATACGATCCGCGTAGATAAAAAAAGGAAATTCCGCGATCGGCCCAAACTCGGTCAGCTCGTCCCATAAACGAGAGTCTCACTATACTATAAACCACTTGCTGAATTCTCGATGACCTTATAAAGGGCACATCACGTGTGCACTGCTCTCTCTCTCTCTCTTTCTCTCTCTCTCTCTCTCTCTCAAGAGCTAATTTCGATGCTCTCGTCAAAATATATATACGACGGACTCGAGTCGAGAGCCTCTCCAGCGAGTGTGTGCGAAAAGAGGGGCGTCGAATAAGCCTCTGTACTTCGTATTTTTTTTATTTCCCGATGCTTTTGCTACGCCGCTGGATTTTCGAGAGGGAATGTATACGTATGAGGCGCGTTAGACTGCCATTTGACTTTGTAATGCGATGAACGGGTGCGATTTTGTTTGATTAGTGCTGAGGGGATGATCTTTATTATTCGTCGTGTTGTGATGTTGGTGAAGGATGCTTTTTCCTGCATTTGGTTTTTGGTGAAAGCTCGTTACATTTACTGCTTGTATGAGTAAAGAAATTGAACTTGTATTAATGAAAGTTTGTGCATTAAAATAACGAAACTTATGGTATACAGCGTATATATCGATCATATGAATTATTGGATTAAATTACGCTTGTTAGCACTGTATTGAAAGTAATATCAATATCCTAGGTTTCCACGAAAGCCAAATACGCTATACAATTTATAGAGAGAGAATCTTTTGCTCCACGATTACGTGTGTATAACATTACGTATGTACACTTATGTATCGAGAATAAGGAAATGCAGTTTGCCGAGTGCGAATAACCAGTCATGACGGATGACACCGGCAGAAAAATCCTGTACACTCGCTTAAGTTGTCTGGTAAGCTTTCGAAATCGATCACTTCTTTGCAAGTACGAAAGCCATGGAAATCTTCATTTCCAGCGTGTGTCTATGTATAACCGGCAAAATTTATTCGCCATGATAAATGATCAATTCCATCTGAGAATCGTGTGCATGATAAAGTGAAAGCCAATGTTGGCGCAGGTGTTGGATGTGCATGCGCATGGATCTGAGCGTTGCATTAAGTAAGATGTGCGTTTGGGAAAATGGATGTCTGTGAGATACGTAATGTGACTATTATTCTTATATTGTGTGCTCGTAAATGCAATCAATTCTGGATAAGTATAAATGTTATGCACTAGACTGGTGAATGAAAATGAGTCGAGACTGGAGAAAGTGTGGTAAAAATATGAGATTACGAAAATATTAAATGTATTATTTTCAAGCAATTTGCTTGGTGCCGATGTATAATTTAATCATAAGACTTTATTTACAGGATTCATTTGAAAAATTAATACTCCCCAATGTGGAGGTCTCCATTGATGTATGTTGATATTACAATAAAAGAAAATAAAGTATTTACATTTCATAGCGTAAAGCTTTGTACAATGTTATTTGCCTTTATCCACAGTCCATCCACTGATCCTCGTTTGAACTTTCTGAAATAAAGGTTTAAGAATAATAAGCAAAATCTTAAGATGTAGATAAGAAATTTTTTGAAAGATTATTCATTTTATAAAATTATAAGTGTGATAAATGTTTCGAGTGCTTAATTTTGTCGAGTCGTTATTTTTCGTTTGGAAAGAACGTGCAACTTTCCTTTACTTCATATTTCATTGATTGTCAAATTAATATAATATAAATTCAGAATCATTAGTGTGATGTTTGGTTTATTAGAATTTGTTTTTAAAAGGGTTATTTTTTCAATCGCCTTTATCATTTGAATTATTCTCATAATAATTAGGTAGCCGGTGTAAGGTTCTATACCTTCTCAACACTTGTCTTCTATATACAAATTACTGCAAGGCATCGCAATCGCTTGTAAGAACGTACAATGCAAGACCGCATTGATTTAATTCATCGTATACGAGATGAGCTCATCGCCAACTTCAACTGCAAAACAACCCCGAGCAGTCTTAACCCCACGAACCAAACGCACAAAGCAACAACCTTGGCTCGCAGTAGAAATCAAAGTAACTCCAATCGACGTTATACGCACAATCATCCAAAAAAATATCCTACAATAACTCGTCCAATAGAAGAATATGTTGAAAAAAGCCGTTAGCCGAGGCGTTAATCGTATTAAAGTCGCATCGACAGCGCGTAATCGAACTCATCTCTCTCTCTCTCTCGGCCTCGCTCAAACCCACCCACACAAACATATACACTCATAAAGTATATATATATATATATGTATGGGGAGAGGGAGAGAGAGAGGAGAGAGAAGAGATGTATATCGGCATCGGGGGTATGCCGCACGGCGCCTGTCTATCGACCGCGTTGCCATGCCAGCCCCACGCGCGTATACACACAACACACGGATGCCGGGCCTAAAGCTATATCCACCAGCTCCATCGTCGCCGTCGTCGTCGTCGTCGTCGTTGTCGTCGTAGTAGTCGTAGTAGTCGTCATTGATCTCGGCCGACTTTCCGGCTCGCCTTCTATTCTCCTTTCTTTCTTCTTCTTTTTCTTTTCGCGTTTTGTCGAGCAGACAGAGAGGGATGAATATGACTGAGTGCGTCTGGACTTCCGGGGTTCTCGTACGTTACTGCGTTTTGAAATTTAGAGAGTTGATGTGGATATGTTATGTAACAGTTTTTTCTTATTACGGGTTGTATGAATTAGAGATTTATTTTTCATTAGATTGGAATACAGTCTGTCTTACAGGCCCTGACCGTTTACATACCTTGATTATAAACTTAAAGATTGTAGTCGGAGGTTGTGTTGAAAAGCACGAACTCATAATTTTAAATTTCTCTTTCTTTATCTGTTTCTTTCTTAATCTTTAATTTCAGTAATTTATTAATATATAAATTGTATAACGAAGAGTTACGGCTAAGTTTTACTTTAATATATTCAAGATTAAAAGCTGATTTATAAAAGAGAATGCACTTTCATCGCGTCTTAAACGAATTTAAAATATAAAAGACTTTCTATTTCAATGGATGAAATAGTAGGTCAGTTTATTTTAAATAATAGCTTCACTGATTTTCGAGAAATCTCTCCGGCACGTTTTAAAATGATTTAATGCTCTGCCGATTTGACAGATTCAAAGTTTCATCCAGAACATGAAGCTTTTAAAAATAGCTTATAGAAAGTTGAATTTTATCCTTCTTTAGAGATATTCATCGGTTTAGCTCGTACTAGAATCGCATAAAAAGACTGCATCGATTACAAAACCGACCGCGTTGAAAAAGCAAATCAAGCATAAAAGAACGCGCGCGAGTACAAAACTTGGCAAGCAAATAACAACGAGAGACGCCTACTCATGATATCTCGTGCTCCAACCGAAATTAGAAAAAGTCATTAAAGACGGTCGGAAGAGTGTGCGATTTTCACGCTGCACTGGCTTGAGCACACAAATACAGAGGAAGAAAACACACACACATACACTCGAAGATATTATACACAGGTATGAAAAAAAGCGCAGGCGATTCTTTACCTCGCACTCCTTTGCCGGAGAAATAATTGGACGGGGAGAGCGAGAAGGAGAGGTGAGGAGCCATCGACGAGCATAATAGGATGAGAAAATAAAGGCAGCAGGAGAGAGAGAGAGAGAGAGAGAGGGAGAGAATGAAGAGGAAGAGGGAATGAACTGGAAAAGGAAGCGACAAAGACGTGCAGTCGAGCACAAAAAAGTGTCAGGGGGAACGGGAGCGAGGTGTGCAAGAAGGACGAGAAAAAAAAAGGGATGAGCGCATAAGTAGCCTCGAGAGCTGAGGTGCATGCGCAAGGGGAGAAAAAGGAGGAAGCGAAACTCGTTATTGAGGAGAGGGAAAAAAAGAATAATATATCTGTGCAGGAGGAGCTGCAACACCAGCGCTTATACGGTCGACTTCTCGATCGCGGGCTTAGCTTCTCTGTTAGTTAACAATTTTTTTTTTTTTGGATCTTGCCTAGATTTATGTACTAATTGGTCAATTTTTGCTGCGGTGCGTATATAAATACTGATTAATTGTCGCAACCGTTATTTTCGCGCGGCCCAATTCCTATACTGCTACTTTTGAATGTGAACCTTGACTCGTCGTTTACGAAGTATACAATCGAATCGAAGCGTATTTTTAAAGATGTATTGTCGACGAGTCATTGACCTACATTACGGGCTTTCGTACATCGGAATGGCTTTTAAAATTATCTGCAATTTGAAGTAACTGTGATGGGATCAATCTCAGTAAGAAGCCGTGATTGTCTTCGATATATATGTGTGTCCTTGAGACTTACCGAGTCATCTTTGGAATATTTTGCGGGTATACTATTTATTCCGTAATGATGCGTACAAGAGACTAGCTGGATAAAAATTTTGAAAATTTAGATCATCGAATAAGGAATCTCATCCTTTCTTCCGCTTCTTATAAAAATGTGCGAGCAAAATAGTGCGTAAAAATAAAAATAAATTATACGCCATAAGTTTATTCTTAGTTATAGCTTTTGCAATAGTAAATCACACGAAACAGCGTTCCATTAAAATTATATGCAAAATTCAAAACTAGGTCTATGGCAATCAATCAAAAGTGGATTATCATGAAGATTCGTGCGCTCGAGAAAGTATGACGAAATATGCAAGCCAAATTCGGTAGAAAGCGAGAAAAAGAGGATGCAAAAAAAAGCGTTCTCCTCAAACGAGAGCAAAAAGAAAAAAAGAAGAGTAAAGGCAGCAGCAGCAGCAGCGTCGCTCGCAAGTAGCTGACAAAGAAGAAGAGGAGGAAGACAAAAGGGCCAAGAAAAAGGAGTCGATTGAAGAAGTTCCACCTGATGCTCCGGGCGATCGCCACCACCGTCTTCTTCTTATTCTTCTTCTTGGCCGCTTCCGTTTCTCGGGTCACTCGAACCGGAAAATTTGCGAACGACTTGGCCAATTGGCCTTCGACTGCGCCTACTTTTGCTCGTACAGACCCGCCAAAGCTGCTGGCGAATGATGAGGGGAAAAAATTAACCTCCATGCCACTTGGCCTCTCCCAGATAATTGCCGGAGTCGATTCTAACCTCTTTTCGAGGCTTATGTTTAGATTTGTGGGAGCGATGGGGTGAGAATTCTATATGCTAAGCACTTGGGATGCTTTGCATTTTACGCGGAGATTATTTTTCGGTGTGTATGGTGAAAGTGTAGGAACTTTCTTTGCTGGGATCGGATCTTTTTTGTCGATGTCTTGAAATACCTACCTATTACCTGGAAATGATTTCTGCATCACTGATTTATAAGATATATAAATGACTTAGTTAGATATTTTAAGGCGTTTATATTTTCATTGATTCTTAAGGAATTTGCATAGCCGTAAAATATTTTACATTCTGAGTTGCAATTTCATTACTACATTTTCCGAATTGATCACACGTATCTACATATAGATTACTAAAGGTTACTCGATAATTAAAGTATCGCTCGTTAACGCAGCTGTTTAATCACCTCGACTATACACAATTTTCCCAATTGCTCGCTTTAAAAATTCTCTTTCACAACTCGGCGCAAAATTTTTCCAATCACTCGTCGCTGACACAGGTCTCGATTCAGTTTTAATATATAGAGGGCAGAATTACGAATTCCGCTTTCGAAAATTACCATTACGTAAGTAATATCGATGCCCGATGACGAGAAATTATTCATGTATACAAGCGCGCGTAATCACGAATTCGATCTGTGCCTGAAAAAAAGATAAACAGCTGGTATAGAGAGTGAAGGAATGAGAGAGAAAGAGAGGAAGTGAAAGAGAGAGAGAGAGAGAGAGAGAGAGAGAGAGAGAGAAAGAGACCCACATATCGAAGATCGCACGCGATCCATTAAATATGCAGGATGTCTAGTACTGTATCTGTCTATTGTAATTCAGGAAACATAAGGAACTAGGTGAAAGAATAGTTCGAGGGGGTGAATGGCAGACGATTAGGGTAGAAACTGTTTTCATCAATTTTCGAAATTATTTCTTTTGCACTTGGGTGTAGGCGTAACTTTATTTCTTGACAGGTGAATTTTTATTGAATTGAACTAATGAAGTACAAAATGTTCTTTTAATAAAGATCTATGTTATTTTTTGTATATTCCGTCGTGAGTGCAATGACCAGATTTTAAGTCTATTATCGGCTGTGCATATCAAATATAGAATCTCTAAAATAGATTTAATCAATATTTAAAGTCTGACATTTATTGTAGGTAAAAGAGACTGTCAATGATGAAAATAAAATAAAAATCTGCTACTTTCACCACCAAAATTTATCATAAAATCTATTATAAATCATTCGACTCGCAATTAGGCCAAAAGCACAAATAATTATAAAAGGAAAAAAGAAACCAAATGACATGAGTGCAAATCCCATAGTGAAGCAGAGAGAAAAAACAAAGGGCAAGCCAGTGTACACACACGGCACGTGAAAAAGAATAAGAAGTGGCGAGGGAGAGCGAGAAAAAGGGCATAATAAAGGAAACAAGGTAGGCGGTAGCGGCGAGTGAAAGGAGTTAGACCGAGGGTCGCTCGCAGAGGCACTCGCCGTCATCGTAGTCGCGAACCCCTCACACGTTCCCGAGTATTACCGCAAGAAGCGCGCGCCTCGCGAGAACGCGTAATGAGCCACCCACCTTCCTTCCTTCCTCCTCCTCCCGAGAGCAGTCAGCGATCAAAACGATTGTCCTGCATTATTTAGACGGTATAGACAGGTGGAAATGGTCGCGTCTGCCGCTTGAGTGTATACTGCCATTACGACGATTGGCCACCGGCCACGGAAAGCATAAGGGAGGTAAATCGTGTAAGTGTATGTGTGGGTGTGCAAGACTAGTTTGCCGAGAGGGTGGACTGGACTTGTACTTTGTTGCGATTGTTGGAGAGAAGTAGGATATTGTTGATTGGGGAAATTTTTTTATGATCGCTGGGAAAGTAGTTTTGCGGTTGACTTGTGGAGCTATTTGTTGATTTTTCTATTTGTTATTGGACATTGTTCCATATTGGATATTGAAATAATAAATTTATTCCAAATATTTGAATCTGTTTAGAAATTTCGTTAGCAATCAATAGTACATGTAGTTTTATGGATTTCAGTTATGGAGCAAGTATAATTTTAGGGTATTACACGTCTACTCTAATATGCAAATTTTAAAATAGATTTATTTTTCATCGATATATATAGGTAGGTGTTAATTGTTTGCGAAATTCTCCTTGAAATTATTCAAGGCACTGAATTTTATTGCCTATCTCGAAAGTGGTGCAAAGTTTATTGCGATAAAATTATACTGGCAATTATATTTTCAATAAAATTATACTTTCAAATATGTTCTTTTACGTTGATATATTTTAGCCAAGAAATCATCAGCGTTGTAGTTACTGAAAACACTTTCACTTCGGAAAAGTGTCGAGAACTAAACTACAAATATTTTGTCAATGTGTAGAAGGCCAAATAAAATATTTGTTTTTCATTAATCAGGTATAATAAGTACTGATGGAACAGACGCACACAGAGCACATATAGCTCAAAATAAAAAACATTATCTTTTGCATAGTCAGGCATAATTAAAAACACATTATTTTCGTATTAGTATATAAGAATGGAAAAACTCGGTTTCGAACTTGGGAGATAATTAATTGTGTGCGTGGGTTATATTCAGATAACAATTTCATTACATACAACTTGCCATTGCGTAACGCGCGTACATGTATTATTCGTATATCATGCGTTTGTAGTCGTGTGAATTTTTCACTGATTAACAATCGCCTGTTTTGTACTGTTAACATAATTAATAAGCAAAGAGTCGCAAACAAACAACTCGGCCGATGATCAACGTCTGTATAGTTATTCGTAATTAAACATCGCACTATATCGTACGCGAAATCTATTATTAAATATTACAGCTCTCGTCGTTCTACTTTTTTTTACAGTTCCCGCAGTAAAATGATTCCCTCCCCACACATACACAAAGGCTCCCGTAATTTTATCAAACCTCACAAAGATATCGTGCTCGCGGCGATGGGCGCAAGCTCCGACAGGCTAAAATTAAACGTCCTGCCGAGGAGAAGTGCAGCGCACGAAATATATTTGTTGGTTCGAAAGAGACCCAAAGGACGAGGCAGAGAAAGAGAGAGTGAGTCGAAAAAACTTTTTTGTCAGTCGCTGCTGCTTCTGAAGTTCGGCGCATTGTTCCTCGCTTTCATTCGACATAATGCCGGAAGACTTGAAACCTCAAAAGTGAGAGAGAGATAGAGAGAGATAAAGAAGAATATATATAAAATAAAAAGCCAGGAGAAACAGGTATATAATCATCGAATACAAATTATGCTTGAACAAGGGAGAGACGATTTCTTCTCTTCCTCTTCTTCTTCATGCAGCGCGACGTGTGCGGAGTATCGGAGCAAATTTTATTTAAAAACTCTTGACTCTTCTTTCTTGCAGCGTTAATCCAAGGATTGCACGGTATCAAACTTTTACATCCTTCTCTTATTAATTCCTACTCAACGCTATATCAATTTCAGCTCTCTATCTCTTTTCATACTATAAAATCCAAAACTTCTCAATCACTATCGAATGAAATCCAGTATCAAAACCGTTCTTTCTCACCCCAGACAGGCAATCACCGAACCGAACGTCCTTCCCCAATCTCTCCTTTAACCAACTACCCCGAGCTTATACCCTCTTGAAGCAAAAAAAAAAATCTCCATAGAGCCAGGGTGAAAAGTAGCCAGCGCCCGCACCAGGAGACTCGACTTCTACACGAGGATACACACACACACACACACACATATATATCGGGTCTGGCGATCGCTCATCGGGGGTGGAGGCTTTATTACTACGTGCATGTAACCCGGCGTCGGCGGTGGCTCTAGCTCCATCGCTCCATCCTTCAAAGCTTCCCGGTGGGCGCGCGTGTCTGTGCAGGGGG
>UELU01147173.1:84553-95028 GCA_900490025.1 Megastigmus dorsalis
GGGGACAAGCTCCCGCGGGGGAGGGCCTCGTCCGCGTGGACTTATTGATCCGCGAGCCGGAGAGTCACGCGATTCCCTCGTAGAAACGCCACTCAAGCCTTTCTTGTATACCTACATATACATATATACCTATATACATATATTTATATGTATGTGTGTGTGTGTATGTATGTACAAAGGCAGACCAAGCTCTGCCGGTATATACGCTGCGCCTTAGCTCCTTTACTTTCTTTTATTCCGCACGGCGCTCGCTATTTTTCCTCCTGCTCTCTGGGCTTCCTCATTTGTATGAGTAAGCGAGAGCTGCGCGCGGCCCATATTGCTACCGCTGCTGTTGCTGCTGCTGCTGCTCGCGCCCCTTTTCCGGCCTACTCGATTTTACATTTCTGCTGCGTCAGGCCTTGATACGTTCTCTCTCTCTCTTTGGTTAAAGCTACGAGGCTTTTTCCTTGCTTGCGGGCGGTATAGGCTGTTGTGCGACGAGGGCGGGAGAATTGGATTTTCCGCGGATTGCTTATAGTAGACTGAGATTTTTTAGGGATATGCTTCCGTTGGGATTTAAAATTTTGGGGTTGCCATTAGTGTGGTGACTGAGCGGATATTCTATAGTATATGATGTGCTAAAGCACAGGACTCATTTTTGGGTCTTGGGTCAATTTAAATGTAAGTCAACTTCTATGTCTGTAAAATCCTTCTTAAAAATCTTCAACATTTAATGACCAAAAATATTGTCTCGATCGGTTCTTTATAATAAAACTAAACAATTTTTCATATACAAGCGCAATTAAAAATGGCGCAACGCAAAAATAAAGGATCGCCTCATTAAAAAAGGCGCTATAGGTTCACCCGTGTAATGCCGCTTCAAACGCCCCTAAAACGCATAACAACGTTCATAAAGCCAGAGAAAAGGACAGAGAGAGAGAGAGAGAAAGAAGGCATATGCAGAGCCGTAAAAAAATGGTATATAGTCGGCACGTATATAAGCGAATCGAAAAAGAAGGGATCGAGAGAGAGAGAGAGAGAAACAATATAACCTTTCCCCTCGACTTCTACATTTAATGCGCACCACGGAAAAAGTCCCCCCCCCCCCCTCCCACCATGATGAAGGTCCGGCCGTGGACAGGAGTTTTAAGGAGCTTCGTCTAAGCGCTAAACTCACGGTCCTTTATCGCCGCGACATATTCGCGATGGCCTCGTAAAGAGCGGCAGACTTTAACGAGACTCGCGCTTTCCTGGATCGAAATTTCCCGCGGCTTTTAATGACCCTCGCGCGGACCTCGTTTATTTCCGCCAAAGTGTTATGTGTCTCGTGCTTATAATATATATAGGAGCAGCTCCAGTCGCCTTTTCGTTCGCGCTACTCGGAAATTAGTCATTCGCTACTTTTTTCTGTCGGCCGAATGGTTTATAAAAAGCTCATAATTTTTCATTTAATTACAAACTCAATACGGAATACAAGCGGATAGACAAAAATCGGATAAGCCACAACGCAGAACTACCGCAGAAGCAAAATCAATAGTTCACTGTAACCGATCAACATTACAATGGACAGGCGGTCGGCAGTTCTCCGTCTAAAGCAAAACGTCGAAAGCTGCAGGTATTGCACACACGTTGCACGCGCTGCAAAAAAGAAATCCTTATCAGGCGGGGCAGCAGCAGCAGCAGCGGTGCAGCACGGAAAGGCCTACGTACGCTCTAAAAAATTCAGGGGAACGAAAGGAGGCGCGGGCGCGAGCGCTAAATAAAAAAAAATCGAGCAGAACACATACACACACGTGACGGTGGTGTAGGAAAAACACGAGGAGCGTTGTGTTGTGCAGGAGGCAATAAAAGGCCGTGTAAGAGAGGGAGAGGGAAAAAAGAGGAGGAGAAAAAGGAGAGGGAGAATCGTTAGATCGCGAGCGCGAGATACGAAGCGCGGTAATAAAGTTATGCGATTCTGTTCTGTTTTTTTTTCGTTGTCGTTGCTAAAGCGTCGGGTCGTTGAATTCGTGGATGAGCGTAGAAGGTGGTTCCTTTTTAACAAAGATCGGGACTTTGTCGAGTTGGTACTGTACTAGTCGGTCCATTTTATACCTGAGATTTCACATTCTACTTTATACATCTACGCGTTCATATTTAGTCTAAAATATCTTGTTCGATATACCCATCAACAGAAATGCCTGCGCCGATCGATACATCGAGCTTTCCTCATTTATCCCGGATGCCTCTGTATACACATCCTGCACAATCCTATCTCCCAAGCCATTTCCAGTGCCGAGATTGCGCAAAATTGCAACCCCCATATACGCAATCACCTCCTTTTTTTTTCCCTCCCCCGTGTAACGCACTAGCAAAATGGAAGAAACGTATATAGCCTAGCGGGGGCCGTCCAACTCATAAAAAGAAAAAAAAAAGCCGAGCTAAAATTCCCGCGAATTCCCGAACGACTTTCTAACCGGCGCAATTTTCTCCCTACCATAATACAGCGCGTTGACTCTACTCACGGGCGTCTTCGCGGCGCGCGCACACTCACACACACACACGCATACGCGCGCTCGCGCTCACCCTGTAACGGCCTCAGCCCATTTCCCTTTGCTTTATCACCTGCCATCAGCACCTAGCCACTCTCTCTCTATCCCCCTCGATGTTGGCTATATATATAGATACGTATACGCGCGGCGCGCCCGAGAGAGAGAGAGAGTCGACGCGGCAACGTGCCGGTCTTATCGGTAATGGTTCTGTTTTTGGAATCTCCGCCCATTGTTCGCGTGACGCGAGCCATCGTGAAAGCCCCTTCTACACACGCTATATACCAGCCTCTCAGTATTTTAACATTTTCAGTGCATGCGTGTGTGTGTGTGTGGGTGGGTGGGTGATACGAGGGGCTGATGTGTTTCCTAAGGGGAGGGTTGAGATTTCAGAGCGCGATCGGCAGGGCTGCTTATACTCTACCGCTGGTACTGAAATTCTTAATGATTCGAAATATTTTCCCGCTCTGCCGATGGCCGAAGGTGGAAGTTATTGCGATTCGTATCGAGGACCGACGAGTTGGTTTCTTGGCGCGAGCCTCAGCGGACGCTCGTTATCGTCTCTCCGTCTAGTGGAATTAAATGTATTTTTAGGCTCGTTACGGGGCTGGCTTTCTGGGCTTTTTTCTTCCCGGAACCTTTTGTTTCTCGCGGCGATTGTTTTTGCACTTTTGCGAAAATTGGACTGCGACTCCGGGGCCCCTATTGATTTTGTATACCTGCGGGCTACTTACTGTTTTCGCTAATCATACTTTCAACGTTATAATTCTGCCTGCCTCGGCGCAAAATCGATACGGAATATTTCGAGCAGGATTAAAGTACGCTGCAAAACTAAATAACTTCGGTTAAAAAAAAAGAAGCTGGAAACATCGCAGTCGGGGCCGTTTAAACACTTCGTCTCGTGGCCGGGAATATTTCTAAATTATTGACTCTTCTGCCGCATAAAACACCAATATCTGTATACCGCGATTAATTACTTATTCGCGCATTTATCACTTTAAAGCGATACTCTCTAACGAGCGCATAATAAGCCACTTTAATCTTGCTGCTCCCGCGATAGCCTCTATATCAACCCCCTCCATAATGACTCAAAAACATCGTAATTTTTCTCAAACTCGCATTTTCACGCGCGCACCCGTTACAAAACGTAAATCATTCGATCGGTAGACGCGGGGCCGTGAATAGCGTTCACCTCATTGCGAGAATTCTCATCAAACGAAATCCCCTCGATCTCGCCAATCAGGACAATTGCAATCGCGACGCATATAAAAAGCGACGGAGAGAGAGAGAGAAAACTGAGGAGGTGGAGGCTCTAAATCTCGTCCTACATCCCCGCTTTTACGGTCGTCTCTTCCTGTGTGCCCTCGATTGGCTCGTCGTGTCTTTTACGACGCTTAAAAATTAAACAGCGTCTAGTTGAAGTGTAGGCTATAGCGGTGGTTAATCGAATCATTATTATCTCAGAGTTTGCAATTAGACGGGCCTTGTAAAAGGCTGATCCGGCCTTGCCTCTTTCTTTTGGCGGATGCACCAGCGATATTCGCATTGTCGGTGTATTTTACCTGTTGTGGAAATCGGTGCAGGGCTCATTTCTTATGGTGGAAATGGCCTTAGCTCGAGAGCTGCTTTTTTGTCTTTTGCCGCTTTACTGCATCGATTGCTTTGGTTAAGGTCGGTGTAGCTGCGAAGTAGGAGGAAATTTCTATAGGATGCCAAGTTCTGAAATTGTTTTGTATAAAAATTGTCGCTGTTACGGTTCTTTTCGAATAATAATTTATGAGCTGAATTCCGCAGTTACGACCCGTTAAATTTTATTAAAATGTCGCGGAGTGTAACAGTTGTACAAGAAAAAGTTAAGGAATTGATTGCAGTACTTATACATTTCTGTGGAATTAGTTTGCATAATACATTTTATTCCTACAATTTTCTGATTATGTATAAATGTGTACGTGCAGCGTGTGGGTGTAAAGATAACATGTAAAGTAATTAATTGGTAAATAATTTTGCGCAGGATTATCGCGACAAGGTAGTGTGAAAATCCATTAAGTATGATTCTGTGAAAGACTTTTTCCGTGTTATCTTTTTGCTTAAATATTTATGATATATATTTAATTTCTTATGACGCAATGTCTACTGGAATACGAAGGAATTTGTTTAAATATTTGATAATAAAGCTTGAATTTAAAACAAATGTATTGTCATAATGTATTGGAAACATATCTCGGTTTCCACTTTGCTATGTGCAATGTTTTGAAGAGGTCGATTTATAATAATGATTTTCGAAATGAACTGTAACATTTTATCATAGTCCATAAAATAGTTCCTTAATATTTCGTCAATATCTTGATTAACAGGTTCAGCGCCACATGAGCCATATATGGTCATGAATTTTTTCGCACCTGGTGGTCGTAGACGATATGACCATTTTCTTTTAGATTAATGTGAAAGAGTATAAATTACCAGTACAACTTTTTTTCTAAATTCATATGTATAAAATTATACTAATTGGCGTTTAGGATAACAAATCCTAATACATTAGCGGCGCTCAACCTGTTAAAAAGAAAAACTTTCAATTATATCTAATTATAAAAGTTTAATTTTTTATTAATTTAAACTTGGATACATTTAGTATCTGCTTTCCAACGTCTTCAACGTATATACACGAAATCCCTATCAACGACAACTACCAAACAACTTGGACATATAAGTCTAAAGGCACCCCTCGAGCGACGCACCCACAACGAAAACCTCCCACACAGAAATCCGAGTCTTAGCAAAAAAAAAATCGGCATCATCAACTGACAAGACTGCAGTCATGTAATCATCGCCTCTCTCTACAAAAGTAAAAGCAGCAACGTATACCTACAAGAAAATCTTGAACTCCCGCAATCTCTCTCTACCTCTATCTCTCTCCCATTATACATATATTCCTATCCGCAAGCGATTACACACACACACACACACACACACACGTACACACATATATACATAGGTAAGTTAATGTAGCCCCCTCTCGCGCGGGATCGTGACTCGCGCGTGATCCCTCGGCCCGAATCTCTGCCGTATCGCGTAGGCTCGTCACGTGCCGAGCGCGAAACGCACGAATGTGTAATCCTCCTCTAGACGTGCGCGTGCGGTGCATGCATCTACCTATACATATAAATACAGTACATGTACGCGATGTATAAGTGCACGTGTATTAAAAGAGCGGGCGCGCGCGGTTTTTCGAATGTAAAGCCGAGGGTATATAAGAGAGTTGCAGGCGTTCTGCGATGGCGTGATTAGTCGTTTCCGGTTATAGTCGGGGGTGAGGGAAGGTGTACGCGCGGAAAGGAGCGATTGATTTCTTCGTCGATTCGAGATCACTCTTATATGCAGTGCTCGAGCGTTTCGTATATGGCTTTTTAAAGAGGGCTGTTGTGCAGTTATCGACGCAATGGCATTTTATGCGAATACGGAGGCGAAACTCGATAGCGCTCAGCACGCGGGCGACCGATAAGCAAAATTGTGCATTTGTGCAGCGCGATATCACGGCGATTATATACTATTATTATTTCTGTATACAGGCTTGTGTAACGAATAATTGCGCTACGTGGCTCGTAGTGAGAGTGCAGTATTTGTTAAAGGAAACGCTGTAAGAATTTAAGAAGATGATTATGCGATATACGTGCTATGGGTACCTCATAAGTCGGCGAAAGGAGTTAATATTCCATTTATATAAGTTCGGAGATTGATTTGCCTTCTTTCCCCAAGCGATTTCTTAACTTGATAAAAGCAAGCTGATTAGTTTTTGGTATATATTTTCATTTTAATCAAATTTTCGCAAGATTTGTTTGCTGCTGAAACAAAGTAGACTGGCGTACTATGTTTTTACTGAGAAAGCTTGTTTTTGTCTGAATAAATGTTCGCGTTACTACAATAATAGTGGTATTATAGGTATAAAATTTCTTAATTTTTAATGCAAAATAAAGGACGGAGCCTATTAGGAATATGCAAGGGTATAGTCCTGTATAGTTAGCTCAATATTCATCAATTGTGCACCTAGAATCAATCATTCATTATCTACACTTTCGCTTACAATCCAATTGCATTTTCTACTCTCGACCCAGCGAGACTATGTAAGCGCTCACTGAAATGAGTCGAGCAGCTCTCGTGCGAAAAGTCATCCGCTGACTCCAGCTTAGACACTGATGATACACGTACAACTTGCAGTTTTTCAACGAATTCTCGCTCCTTCCCTCACTGACAGATTACGAATTATAAGGATGCTCTAACTATACAATGAGACCCCAAAGTTAGTCTAATTTAAAAATTCAACCTTTATGATTTTAAAATATATTTTTATACAGAACTATACTAGCATTCAAGATTGAAATCGTTTAAAATTGATTTAAAATGTGTTTAAAAGTATTTTTTGACTATATAAAGCTTAACTTGACAAACTTTTGGCTGCGAATATCTTCTTTTTTACAGTTTTTATCACTGATACATGTTTAAAGTATCATTAGTTATTGTTATAGAAAATTGCAAGTATTTGGCATTGTTTTTTCTCGATTATATATAACAAATCTTTAGATTCTATACAAACTCGCGTATAATTGAGATTTATATACAAACCAATAACTTTTTTAAACGCGCTTCTCAATTCTCCTAAAATTTTTGTTAATATCTACTTATCTAGACAGTTTCGAGTGTGTGCCATCGTTTCTTCTATACAGTCAGAACATCCTTAAAGCGAGCGAGCTAACGAACGTCGATTTTGCGCATATACACACAAAGGATAGGAAAAAAGCAGCCGCGGCGAGGCTGTCGTATACCTATATAGATACGGTATATAAGCGCCAGCTTGGCTGTGTATACCTGGGCTCCCGCTGCCGCCGCCACCGCCGCCACCGCCGCCACCGCCGCTGCCGTGACTTTGCCCCGAGCACACCGATCGATATATCGTACAAACACTTGCACGCGCGCAACTCGCCTATAGGCTTATATATATATATACCATGCAGCTTTAATTTCGTCGGGGTCGCTATCTCGCTTGCTCTCTTGCCTCTATACGAGCCATAAGAGAAAATTCCTCTTACTCTCCCGTCTACTCTCTTTAGAATTTTAACTGAATTTATGGGGGATCGTTATGGGTGTCTGAGCACATGCATATACAATGTTTTTCCTCTGCGGATTTTGTTCCCGAAGCGATGAAATTCGGCGAATTCGGCAGATTGGGGAGTGCGGACGAATGGACTCTTGCAGGAAAGTTCGTGCTGCTTTTTCTTTTTAAAGTGTCGGCGTGTGTGCTTTTCAATAAATACCCATTGTGATACGTGATACGCAGCATAATCTACTTTATTTTAGAAAATATTCCAAGTGCAAACAAAAAAGAAAATGTCCTCATTTTTATATACCATTACTTTTGATTTCCTTTTGCGATACCTTAACAATAGGATCGTAAATCACAATGACATACAGTCCCTTTTCAACACACGCCTATCCAATTAAAATCTCAATCTTGATGACGATTCTGTAATCCAACCAGTCATTCATTAACGGGCCTTAAACGATTTTAAAGCAGCTCTCTCCTACAAAACTAAAATCAAAACTCTCTACCAACCGGCATAGCACAGACGGACGATGATTTCCAAGCGCGCGGCGCACAAAAACGTCCGGTATATAAGAGAAGGGAGTGCACGTATCGATTCGGCGATCGCGATAATCGCACGAGGAAACGCTAAAAAGCAGCCGCGCGCAGTCCATTACTCCCCTTCCTCACCTCCACACGAATGCACACGCGGCAACGTATGCAATCAGCCGGCCGCGCGCACTTTTCATCGCGGTACCGCGAATCCTAAAGCGCCTAGACAGACCGAACGCGCTCTGTGAGTGTATTACGCATATACACATAAAGCCAACCCCGCGCAACGAGCCTCGCAAAGGTATAAAAACGAGAGAAGAAGCCATTTCGAAATTTCTTTCTACACACACCCACGCAGCCAACCTTATAGTAGACCTAGTCCCATCTTCGAACGTACACACACACACACACATACGTAGCACTCGTTCAAACAAATCAATACCTCGAGCAACCGCAAGTCACTCTACTACAATACTTAGCCTCCTTCCACCTTTTATAGACCTTCGCTGCATTATCGCTCGCATAAAAGCAATCTCTCTTTCTCTCTCTCTTGCTCTCTCTCTCTCTCTCTCTCTCACACACACACACGCGCGCGCGCGAATACACAGAGAAGAGAGTTTCCAGTCCGAAGTAATTTAAGATGCGCCCGGCGCTGAGTAATAGACCGAGCGGCGCGCTGCGAGTCTCGGAGCGTTCAACTTTGCCTTTCGCGGAACTTCCCTTTCGATCCTTTCGCGTGTTTGCACGTATGTGTGTGTCTGTGTGTGTGTGTGTGTTTGCGCGCGCGCGAGCTACGGCAGCCAACTTCCGGCGCTTTCGCGATGGTACGTCTGCACGAAAACGGATTTTGCGAATTATGCGCGCGAGCTCCGAGCTCTATAACGTGCGTGTGCACGCTACGGATATACATATACTCTTTGCGTGAGCTTATTTTTGTTTCTGTTCCCTTTTGGCGTGTACCGGTAACGAATTTCAAAAATTGCTCGAGGAATTTTGGGTGCATTTCGAACGAAAAATAATGATCCGTTGTTTTTTTTTTGTTTTCCTTGGGATGTAGGTCATACGAATTTCCGAGGGTAATCCATTTTCTTTTTTACTGCGCCTGGCACTGTACATGCACTGGCTAATTTGTACATGCAGCGGACCTGCACCAGTTCTATTTTAGCCCGTGAGCAAAATATCTCGCGAGAGCTGGTTCTCGTCAAAGCGGGGGAAAAAAACGTTCGACTTTTCTTAAACAGGGTTTTAAAAATCTGCTTAAAGAAGAAATAACCGTGTATACCGGAGTGGATAAAGTTGTTCCGCGAGAAACGATATTCGCGTTCTTGTATCTGCTTTAAAAAATAATTGTTTGCTCCTTCTTGAAAATTCAAATAGTTGGAAGATCGTTAAATTCTTATTACACCCGCATTATGCATATTCATAATTCTTAACTATTACTGATTGCGTATAATTAAATAGGGCGCTAAATAGTTATTACAGAAATAATCGCAAAGCAAACGTTTGCTCAAGTAATTATCAAAGATATATAGTAACAGTATATAATTAGACGGCCGTATACAAGGGAATATTCATTCGACATAATGAAATTACTCGAACGATAAGAGCAGAGCGAAGAAAACACATATATTCCTCGGGAAAATTAGTTAAATGACACCGCGTTTTTTCCTTTCGTCGAGCTTTATAATATATTACGCGTCGTTAACGTCGCTCTTTCTCGCGCAGCACTCGCGGTGTCGACTTTTACCTATACACGATGCGGTAATTGCGAGTGTTGCCAGCGGTTTATTTAATGTATATGGACACAAGCTTTTACGAGCTTGTTTAATAATTAATCGTTAATGCTGCTTTTCGACATCGCCTAACGACAAGAAATATGGCATATTCTACATGATGTTTATATTTATAGCTTACTTTTCTTCGAGTAGCCGCTTAATTTTTCCTATAAATAATCTTGATTTTTATTCTAAATGCTAATGCCGTAAAGTGGGCACTGATAACGATAAAAATAATTGCCTGTACAGCCGTAATCTAAAATGCCTTAACAATAATATCCATTGTATGATTGTGCAATAAACCAATGGTAAGCCGTCATATGTCACATCAAATTAAATTAATTTCATTACAATCTTTCGAGCTAACGCATATAAGCAATCAACAAACGATATGCCACTGGACAACCGGTAAAACAATAAATACCCGAAAACCGACAAGGAAGAAGTTTGGCGCCATATGCGTGCCTTTTATACGTTGTCCACGAAAATAGGGACATGCATTCTCAAGGCCTGCACGTTTTTCATTTGGCCTGCTTTTGAAAAATGGACAGAGGGGGGGGGGGG
>UELU01147174.1:0-51321 GCA_900490025.1 Megastigmus dorsalis
TATATATATATATATATATATATATAAGTACCGAATATTACTGAGCTTATGAGTTTTATTCGAACTATTTATATTTTTCCCAACAGAGAAACGTTGCAGGAAAAATTGGATTTTTTTCTTTTAATTCTAAACACATTTATTTTAGAAATGCTTGCAAGCCTCAATGTAGTATTCGTCCATTATAAATTGCCTTTCTTAATAATTCGATGGAAAAATACTATTTTGGGAGCAGCAAATTTGATGATTCTAAATATAAAGAATATGAATTTTTTATGCAATATGACTCTACAGGTAAAGTAGCACTTTTGCAACCCCGCGGTATCCTTTCATTATCAATGCGATTACACTTTAATAGTAGGCTGTAAAAGCATGCGTTTTACTATTTTTTTTTATTTTCTCTTCAGTATAGGATTCATTTGTGTTTCGTCACAAATGCGTTTATTTACAAAAAAGCAAAAACATATGAGAGAGTGAAAAAATCAAACGCCTTTTTCACCGGCAAATTAACTGCGAAAGGAGATCTCTAAATGCTTTCAACAAATGGCAGTAATTCATCTTTAAAGACTACTCGCTGTACATAAAAAAAGATTATCGGAAAATGCTTCATATTTTAAAATACCAAGATACTAATAAATATGTGTGAGGTACTGTTTATGAGGAAAGATCGCAGAAATCTTATCGCAGTACGCTTTAAAAGTATCCACATACAGAAAGTATGAAACTTATTCAAACAATGTTTTCACCGTGTACCATACACTTAAAACCAAGAACACAGACATGGCAAGTTATCCTTTTACCGACCAATCTGGAATCATTGAGCCTTTATCCAAACCCACTACCAGCACATCTTGAAAGCGGTAAAAAGATAACGACACATATTATATACAGATTAAATTACTCTAACATTATAAAACACTTTCGCGAAATAAAATCCTTAAATTGGTGCTCGTGGCAATGTACACAGGTTTTCGCAACGGAATATACAGTTTTTTTCTTCTCGATATAGAAAAAGCTCTTCTCTCCTAGCTATACGTACAAAATGTTCTCGACTCGACACCTTACATCCTACTTTCACTATCAGACATTTGCAGCTTTTCTTACTTTAGCGGAGCATCCTTTTTGTTCATATACCTAAATATTTTTGTTAATCATAATTGTTTGGTTTGGTTTACACTTATTTCTTTCTGTTCGCTATGCAACAATCCATACAAAGTAAAACCACTAGGAGCAACTAAAATTCCAGATGAACAAACAAAAGGTATTACTTCCAAAGTTTCGAAAAGTGCGTCTGTCGTTTCACTATGCACGAACCTTAATTAGAGAGCGATACATAATGATTGCGTTATGATCATTAGAATTAGAATATCTTAAATTTTCATTTTTCGTTCTTCCCAATCTTTTCACTTTGCTAGATAAATGCAGCATTTTTCGATATAAATATTATATTGATTACTTAAATAACAATGGCGTAGTTTTCTTTTTATTTTTATCAAGGCTTTCTGCGAGTCATCGACACTTTTGACTCTTCGCGAGAAAGAGAAAATCTTCGATTCATAAAAGTGTAAGATATGTTCGAAATAAAGTATTGCATCGAAAAAGAAGGAAAATATTCCTTGAACGCGTTTCGATATGTGTTCATTTTTGCTATCAAGTCTTTTTTTCATAATTGCTTAGTTCAAAGTCTCAAATCCTCATAGCTGAAAGTGCCGTGAATCGCGGAAATGAAAATTATGCCTTGAGCGCTTAAAATTCCATATCCATTCCAAAGCTGAAATCGTCATGCGTCGATTTCAGGGAGAATACAATGTACGAACATGAACCTCCACAGGAACACTAGATTTGAAACGTAATTTTTCGAAAGCTCATGGAGCTTTTTCTTTTATACAATACGCAAAAGCTTCAGGAACTTTCAGCAATTACGTTGTCGACAAAAGCATCATTGTTCTCCATATTTTTTCTCGGATTTTCGGAGCCTTTTAAAACAAGGTTCTTCCCTTCGTTGAACAATTTCATTGCCTCGAATTTTAAATTTTTAACCATTTGCAAAACTCGCGGAAACAGTTTTATAATTTTCTTTTTCGGAGAACAATCAAGCTTTCGATAATACTACATTATAAAGAAATATCAACAACGAACAAAAAAAATTTTATGATCAAAACTGAACATTGTTTGAAAGCCATGCTTTTTAAATTATAAATCCTTGCGCTAATATCCGTACTTACAACACTAATAGTTTTTCAAACTAAAATTCACGAATAAATATTATCGATAACGATATTCGGTATCAAATGAAAATGAGATAGAATAGAAACTATAAACAATTCTTGATAGTCCCCTTATCAAAGGGTAACGACAAACATTGTCCCAGCAATTTTTCAAAAAATGCCCAGTTTTGCTGTTAACAACGACGACACAGGAATCGTATCTTAAAAGTTAAACCCGATACAAGTGTCGCACACGCATCAACGACCGAGCTCTGACGCTCCTCGCAAATCAAATTCCCCTTCCGCCTCGTAAACAAAAATGTACATCCCTCGCTCGTTCACGCATATATATATATATATGTAACTAAAAATATATTACAGAGATTCATATTATCGTCGCATGCACGCGACGTTCGCAAATCGGTTTACCCTGGAACGTCGTAAAAACCATAAACGGAAATAAATAAACTTTTTCTGTAAAAAGAAAAAGAGGAACGAAGCAACAAGGCGAGATCTACCCAAGATAGCCCGAAGTAGCTCAGTCGTTGAGAGCGCGAGAGTCTCGATCGGGAGGAGTAGGAGTGGGAGGAGGCGCGCTTCAATGGGGCAGACAAGTGTCGGAGTCGCCGCTACTGGCCATGGAGAAGTTGGCCGAGTCCCTGTCGGACTGTCTGCCGTGTGCGGCCGGTGGCTGCGACTGGGCCGGCACGAGTTTCCCGTTCATAGGCGGCATCTGGGGGAAGGTGTGGTGGTGGTGGTGGTGGTGGTGGTGGTGTCCGCCGGTCCCGAGGCCGCTCGGCTGAAGCGGGGCCCAGGGTTGAGGTGCCACGTGGCCGCCTACCACCTGTACCGGTGGGAAACGCTTGACGAACGGATTGGGACCGCCGTGGAGCATCAGCCTGACGCCGTTGTGGTGGGACGGGAGAGTCGTGTGGCTCGGCACCGTGCCGTGCACCGCTGGAGCTGCCTGCTGACCCGGACCCATGTGACCTGTTGACGAACCAACGATCGGTTAATCGAAAGCTCCAAATTCAACGATACAAGAAGAGAATTTAGTCGTACAAGATTTTAAATCGAATAGGCATTGACGGTTTTAATGAATCGTTCGGATAGAAATATTCAAGTAAATAATAGCGTAAGGAGTTGAAAAAAAGTATGAATAAAGAGTAGTTCGGTACGTGTATACATATAACACACTTTGTAATATAATACAGTGGTAAAATTTGTTGTTGACTCGAGCTTTTTTTACCTTCAAACGAGAGTATTAATCTTGTACGATAGTTACCGAGTAACGAAATAAATTTACAATTGAGAAAAGCTGAATAGAATCGAAATCGCCTATACACACATGCAATCTTACACGTACATGGGTGCGGCCGAGTAGAAAGAGGCTGTAAGGAAAGAGGGAAGGAGCTCACCGGGGTGCCTCGGGACGGAGCCGCAGCTGCCGCTGGAGCCGGTCATGCTGGTGCCGGTGAGGTTGGCGACGGCGCCGCTGCTGTGGGTCGCGTGCGGCAGGGGCATGGTCGAGCAGTGGGGGTAGGTGACGACCGGCTGGGTCGGATAGTGGGGCAGCGTGGCCGAGGAGGACTGTCCAGCCCTGGGATCGGTGCCCTCCGTGAAGGAGGTCATGCGCATGTTGGTCGAGCGTCCGAAGGGCTCCTCGTGGAGGGCCAGCGGCTCCTGGAGCTTCGGCCTCGCGGCCTTGCGCCTGATCACGACGGTCGCCTCGTTCTCGAGTATGACGGCGGGACAGCCGGGCGGCGGACCTTGGAGCTCGGTCCCGTTGTACTGCAGGGCCGCGTGGTTCGCGTATTGCTGCTGCTGCTGCTGCTGCTGCTGGGCGGCGCTGCTCGGGGCGTAGTTGGCCGCGGGGTTGGCTATGACCCGGCCGGGGTTGTTGCCGGGGTTGTTGCCGTGCTTGAGGCTCGCGCTGCCCGGGGGCTGGGTGCCGCGCTGCAGGGAACAGCTGCGCCACTGGGGCTCCTCGCGGGGCTCGTTGGTCAGGTCCTCGACGCTGTTGGCCCGTCGCTGGGAGCTCGCGTTGCTGGCGTTGCTGTGGACGCCGCTGGAGGAGGTCTCGCTGTTGCTGCTGGTGCTGTTGTTGCTGGCGCTGCAGTGGCCGTTGGTGCTCGGGTGCTGCTGGGCGTCGAGGGGCGGCGAGTGGGACGAGTCGGACCTGGGGGTCAGCTCCTCGTGCGGCATGCCCGAGTCGGCCCGACGGAGACAGCGGGGCGTTTGGCCGCTCGACAACTGTGGACATATGGATACGGCTTGAGGAATGGTTGGCGATCGTTGTGCAGCCGAGACCGGAAGCTTTTAGCGCTCTGCGTTTGTACGCGTGCGAGGGTCCTTCACCATTGACATCGAGAGCGGTTAGTCGTATGTACGATGACGCGATATACACTGACCAAACCTTTTATTAGGTTCTTGCTTTGATATGCAGGTGTTACGAGATTTCCTACCGCGATTTCACGTTTAAAATGTATTTCAACGTTCTTATTTACTTTGCAGCTTTTGACAATTTGAATTTCTATTATATGTACTATATACAAATATTAAATGAGTTTTGTTCATGTAAAAATTAACCGTCCGACAAAGCTACAGGTAATGAGATAGTCCTACTTTCCGTCTTTGCAATATTTTGATTCTTCGCAAAAAAACTATATTGGAGTCATGACACCGAGGACATCATCGCACCTTCTCGGCTCATAATCTATCAATTCAAGATATGTGTACACAAAAAAATGTCACTTCTCAACGGATGATCGGAAAACTTTGTGAAAATGCCATTTTTTGGCAAAATGCTAGATTATAATTTAAACAAAAGTGCAGCAACGTCTTAATCTTTTACAAATCCAAGTAGTTTATTGTTCCGAAAATCAAAATACTTTAATGTCGCGCCAACGCAGGACTTTGACATTCCCTTAAATGAAATCCTCATCTTTTTCGCGAGGCGCGACGTCCGAGACAATCGGTATTCCTTCCGAGCGGAACTCGAGCGAAAGCCTCGATCGAGAGGGCGAGAGTCGGTGCAAAGCTGCGGTCGCAAGCTCCTCGGGTGTCTACCTGGGGATTGGCGGAGTGCGCGAGCGGGCCGTTGTCGAGCGTCGGCGTGGGCGGCGGCAACGGCAGGGGCAGTCCAGCGTCCGCGACGGAATTAGCCATGACGGAGGTTATAGCTGGCGGCTCGGGTGGCGGCGAGGGACTCAGCAGTGGCGAGGGTTCGCCCTCCGACGGCTGCAGGTCGCGATTGCCGCTCGCGTAGTACGTCACCTGGTCGTCGTTCACGCACTCCAGCAGCTGCGAATCGGGACCAGCGAGCCAAACACGGCCAGATTGGTTAGTCATGGGCTTAGCAGCGCGGCCTTTTCCTACTTTGGTTAATTTTCTCGCTTGTGTGCCTCGTCGGGAGAAAGAAAGAAAGTTTCGCGAGGGGAAGTAACCGTTCGGCGGAATAAATCAACTGATTGTTCTTTTTTTTTTGAATCTATGAAAATAATTATTATAACGTATTTGATGTGATAAGGCTTTATCGTTTATTATAATTTCGTAAAGGATTGTCTTTCTTTCTCTTGACTGAATGAGCGAATAATTGCTAAAAATGTTAGGTGGCAAATACAATGAAAATGATGATTCATCTAAATGAATCTTATATATTGTTAGATGAATTTGAATTTATAAACTAATGAAATATTATTAAAACTAAATATGTAATGCAACGCAACAACAAAATTATTAATATGATATTAAGTTTTGTACAATGAAATAAAATCAAGAATTCCTATTGCATGTATGCCTATAATAATTCATAAATCAATGATATCTACTCAAGTGTAAACTTTTTTTAAATTTATTTCTATGAAAGTTTAATGATTGTTACGATAATGATGGTAATGAGAACACAAATTTAAAAAGTAATTATTTGTCCAATCACTGAAAATTTCAAGCGTATGATTGGAACGAAATATTCATGTTCATAAATATGTATGAACGAGTTGTTATGGGGACGAGTAATTTTACATTAAATGTCAAATGAAGCGTATGTATAGAGAACACAAGAAATAGGAACACACATACTTGACTGTAAATCGAATATCAGTATAAAATACATACTTGAACAGCTAAATTAGACAAATAATTCTCTTTACTTTCACAAATTTTTAAAAACTAAATGAACAATGAAAATACACATATTCAAATGAATGAATAAAGTCAAAGTAACGCATGCACCAAATGTATTAATTAACTTTGATATTAATAATAATATACGTTTTTAATATCAATAATGTTAACTAATTATTCATAAAGTTATATGTAAAAAACTAGAATCGTTCGTACAGAACGTACTAAGCATTTTCAACACCTAGTCCAGCTTTGTTAGTCTATAAGAGCGCAGTTCTTAGTAAAATCATTGCAAATAAAGCTCATCGGAAGCAAAAAAGCGTAAAAGAAAAATTGCCAGAAAAAAGGCGTGCTCTTCTTACATCCGTGAATTTCGGAATATCGTCCCTACGAGGCGACAGCCATCTTCCCCACTGCTAGAGCGAACAAGAAAAAATCATAAAGAAATAATAAGTGCTATAATAGTAGAAAGCAGCTAAACTTTGTTGTAGAAGTGAACGTCTTTAATTTATCAAAACTCTTTATTCTGATCAATGTTTACATACAGATATAAAATTTTCGTATAGTCATTTAAAAGGAAACCCAAAAAGGTGCAATATCGTAAATAATAATTTAAACAGATTATGGCTTGATCCTGATATATGTATATAGTCCGTTTCATTTTGCGACAGTATTAAACAGCATATATTACATTTACATTGAATATACCGAGGACGGAAACATCAGTCGCAAAATAAAGCATACAGAGATCTCGAATTGAAACGAATATGTAAGCACAGACAACAGTGAAAATGAAATAATTATATATGCTGGACTCACTTTGTTTTCTTCGGAGGTCGAGTCGTCGGCGAGGTCGTGGGCAGTCACTAGCGGAAGTTCGCGTAGTGTCGCATAGTCGCCATCGTCCTCGGGTCCGCCGTCAGCAACGCCTCGTCTGGCTTTTCCCTTATTACTAAACATCAAAGCGAGGACATCGTTAGCTAAATCTCTTTTACTTCTCTGCAATTGTTTGCCAACACTAAGTTTCACGAGAACGATTACGGGCACGAAAGAGGCCCCCGAAAATTCAAGCGTGCAGGATGAACAGCAAGCGTTATATGGTCTATCTTTTTCTTTTTGCTTTTTAATAATTTCTGTGCCGCACTCAATTATGCTTGCGACGGAATTATTAAAAGCGTTTGCGATTACATAAATAACAATCGCGATATCAACGATTAATTATTTATTAGTAACTTTGACAAACTAAATTTTCCTTGCGATGCTCACCTATACTAAATCTAGCAAGCGTTTTGTTAAAATTGACGCAATTTAAGAGTGCACATCTACTTTGCTACTTATTAACTAAACAAAAGTGAAATAAAAATGTTTGGTTTTAGTGTCAATAGTTTTTATTGATAATTTTACAAAAATATGCCTAAAATAAATCCGTAATGTTTGTTTGTGAAATGAACGAAAAAAAAAATGATTCATGGTGTAACAATCAACAAAACAAATATTATTGTACGAACTGAGAAAAAAATACATTCCAATCATCCGCCAACGACGTGAACACTATACTCGTAACACAAATAAAAGCACAAAAAAAAATAAGCGAAAGAGCTGAAGGAAATATATGTTTGATCGCGATCAATTTTTCTCTCAGTACGCGAACAAATTTAGTCGCACCACATGATACGCAAAGTGAGGAAAAAGAAGCTGCACATTAATTAAAGTTTGTAAAGCGAATCCAGCTGACGGAATATTATTGAATAAGTTTGGATGGTGCGAGAGAAACGTATCAAGGAGGGAGAAGGAGATTGGAAATCGACTTGAATGCGAAATTCGATTTGGCTGCATATCCGTCCAAGGAGAGACGAAGGAAGAGCCTGAGGATGTTAATGGCGCTGATGCTTCTCTGAAAGTTAGCCGGGGGAGAGTTTCGTATTCGAAGGGGGATCCGGTGCATGTATATATATACACGCGAACGACGACACGACAAACGAAATTACGCTTGTACACACATACATACACACGCTCACACATATAGGCGCAAAACTATGAGCAAACAGTCAATAATATGCACAAACTAATATGATTCCTTACATTTAAGAATGTTAATGGAGGCGTTTATGTTATTGCTTATGAAGGAAACACGTGAGTTACATTGTGCGATTATTAAACATTAATATTTTTTATGTAGTCGTGTTTTCGCAATTTGTTTTCCTTCACGTGTATAAATATGTACAAGTTAAGCTAACTAATTCTAACGTTTTAAAAGATAAATGCTTAATTATATAATAAATTTAGATAAAAGATTATTTTCTAAGAAAATAACGAAAATATTCTAAAACCCATTTAGAATGTCGTTAAATAACAAAAATGATTTATCCGACGCTAATTTAGAAACGTACAAAAACGTTTATTAAAATTTTGGTTCCTGACTAATTTTAATTTTTGAAATAGCAATAGTACTTGCGTTTGTTTTTCAATTTAAATAACGTTCCTTAAGATAATACCTTAAAATATCGTTAAAAAATATAACTAATAATAGCTACTGGTATTTCTTAATCTAATTTCTAAGAATAGTTTACATAAAAAATATTTATATTTGAAATTATGATTTCTATGATGATATTTTTGGTAAGGCACTATAATCCGTATTACATAGATCTAATTCTCTTATAAATAACGAGACTAGACATAAACAAATAAAATCTCTATTCTTGTTACACGAAGTACATATCACTTCACTGACGATTAATACAATCTTGATGATACATGTTAAAAGTATATGGTTTAAACATATATTTCGACCCGAGCAAAGCTTTGAAAAACTCTTGCAACACACATATGCCCTTTTTTAAGAACAAGAAAAAATCTCGCGCAGTCACGTTACAAATGCAGCGGAAAACGCAGCAGAAAAAATGAAAAGAACGAAGCACTATTTCACAAAGCTTCACTCGCGGTCCTCGAAGCGCTCGGCGTAAGCGAACGTGAGTTATTCTGGCGTTAATGAGGCGGCGGTGTGCGAGAGACAGTTAAATCGACAAGTAGAAACAAAAAAAAAAAAAAACAAAGCACAGACAGACACAATTGCGGTCGAGCAAAATTATATATGCGTGATGCGGAGAGTGGAAAAAAAACAAAACAAAAGGGAGCAAACACACAGCGACACTGCAGGTAAGTAACAACACAACGACACCAAGAAAGGAGGGAGTAGGAGTAGTTACCGCGAGCCTGACGTACTAGGCAGGTCGTTGAAGGTGACTTTCTGCTTGAGCTTCTTGTTCAGCCAGCCCTTGTCGTTAGATTGGCCAGAGGCGCCGGTCGTACCGTCGGCCGATTGCACAGGCGACGGCCTCAGTTTCGGCCTCAGCCAGTAGATCTGCTCGTCCCCGTCCGCCGTTGACTCATCCATCGAGTCTATGTGGCCACCTGCGATGGGTACAAACGTTACCTCCCGTATAAGCTCACAGTAATATTTACGAGAAAATCGAAGGTCCGCGTTCTCACAAGCTCGAAGGGAATTAATAACGTCGAGGAAAGACGAAATGTTTCTTTAACGGCGTCTATTTATTTGCATGCATGCGGAAGGGCGATATCATCAAGGTCTATCCGTTATAAATAAAGTCTTAAACAAGCAATATTTGACCTTGCGATCTAGCTTTGCGCTCCATAGCAGCCTTCTGAATGACGCTCATGATGGCCTTTTTGGGGCTGGTATCCGCGACCGTGTAGGTCCTGCCGTTGCCCACAACCAAGAGCGGGGCACCACTGCCGTCGTCGTCGTCCCTGCCGCTCATGAGGTCGACGTCGGTGACGAGCTTGACGGATCTCGCGGATCTGACGGTGGCGCGGCCAATGGTGACGCGCAGCTTGAACGTCCAGCGCTGCTTGATACTGAGACAGACCCAGAGCACGAGCCAGAGGCCGAGATGGAGTATCGTGCTGACTATGCAGGCGAGTATTGCCCCGTCTAGACTGCCCCGATAAACGACCGTGTAGTCGTAGAGCAGAGGCGCGCTGCAGATGGCTATAGCCAGGAAGAGGCAGAGGGCGGCCGGCTGGGTCATGTAGGTCCAGCTCACGTCCTCGCTGCGGTTCTCCTTCGACAGGATTACGCGACGCTCGCGCTCCTGGTTCAGGAAGGCTGCAAACCTGCGGATGGAGATTCGTTGTATATATCCTCGAGACTTTCGAAGTGGTGGCATGTTCACGTTTTTACTTTTCCTTCCTATTTATTTATTCTGCACAAGTTAAAATTATGGAATAACAATCGGATTGGCTGATTCAATATTATCGATTGAAAGCAGTTTCATTAATTTACAGTCACGAATATATGCAATGTACAAACACATCGAACTTCTCCAAGCTACACCTCGAAAGTTTCATTCAATACTCTACTACTTGGTGCTTTTTCTTTTTTTTCCCTCGAAAATCGATAAATTCCAATAGTCTCATACCTTCCATAAGCGTAGAGGTACATGACCATACTGGAGCAGAGTATCAGGAGGGAGGAGAGAGCAAAGATCCCGAGGGTCACGTGCGGGTTGAGCAGAAAGAAACGATCCCCGAAGAAATTCGATATTGTGCTGGCGGTCGTGACGGTCCGATGTCGCAGTAGAGGCAGCACTTTCAGCGGACCAACCACCTGTACCTAGAGACAGATAAAGAAAATTTTATTTTTCCTACAATCCTTTTTACCGCTCGTAAAGCGACATCGTCTTTTGCATATGTTGAAATAGTTGCAACTAGCGTACAAGAAAAAACCAACGTTAAACACTTGTGTTTATTTCTAATATCTATCAAAATACTTTTTTCTTTATTAAAACCAATATTTTGTACTCAGAAAAACAGTAGTGACAGCGTATAAAGATTGGTTTTGATTAGAAATATATAGTTTTGAGAGAAATGAAAAGTGTGTACGTTCGACAAGAGGAATCAGAGCTGAAAAGGTAAAGCAATACCAGGGTTTGGAAAACGGCAACAAAAAAAAAGTGATTTCAATCGAAGCAGCTGCAACTGCTGCGTGGAAAAGAGGATATAAAGCCGAGTTCAAGGGAATAATGCGGATCGTAAATAAAGTAGGAATAAGTCGCGGTGAGCTCACTTTATAAAGGACCGACATGGCGGCGTAAGCCAAGAGGCTTTGGGCGGAATTCGCGACCAGTTGAATACTGAAGATCGTGCCAAGCGCTTTGTTGCTCGCCCAGAATACCGCCGGATACCTCACCGAGTAGACGCCCAGGGCCATAGCGTAATTCAGATACTCCAGCGTTATCGGCCCGTAATCCTCACCTGAAATATTCACCATATCGCGTTAATATACCTTCTAGTAGTTCATTTACCCGATAATATCTGCTTAGCTGTGGCATGCGAAGCTTTAGAATTCTATTATGGAAAATGAAAAAGCTGAAGACTATACACTCACTAGTTTCGTCGATCTCCAAATTCAGACTCTCGGGATGATCGAGGTCGGCGAGGCTGTTGAAGGTCAGAGGCAGACTCTGGGCGCTCATGTTGCCGGCCGACGCAGCGGCGGCGTAGGTGGGTTTCGGCCTCGCGGTCGCCCAGTTCTTCTTGGCCTTGGGCCGGTTGCGCTGCACGTTGCGCGCGTTCATCCTCGAGGTCGGCCTCTTGGTCATCGATGACGTGGCCGACGACGACGGCGACGCCGACGACGGACGACGCCGAGGACGACGCCGAGGACGTTGACGTGGACGACGACGAGGACGAGGAGGCAGACGTTACGGGCGTACTTATGGACGATGTGCCTGGGTATCTGTAAAGTTTACTGTTTAAGTTTACGAAAAATATATGACGAAGCATTGTATTAGGTGCAGTTATTGGGTGTACATATACAATCTAAGAAAAAAAAAAGTGATTTTACTATATGTGCAGTAGAAACTGTTTTCGCGGGCGAAATTTTGCTAAAGTCCAAGCTGAATTGAAGTTTAATAAAGACCATGTTGCCAATGTATTATGCGACTACAGCGTGAAATTCGATTTTACGCACGAACAAAATGAGGGCGAAAAACAGGGACGAGTTCGCATAAGACATTTTCTGCAATTTTGCAGTGCGTATATGAAATTCGTTTTGACACACTGTCTTTCGCGCGTATGAAATTACTCTTGAACGCAGTAACCAAAGTCACAGTAGGCAGCAGTCTATTTTACACACGAGTGCATAGCAACGGGGGTGCAATATAGTTTTATACACCCTTGCATGAATGTCTATTTTAGAAATTAAAAACTGTGCGCGCAAAAACTTATTTTACGTACGAAAACTGCAAAAATGTTTTTCATCATTACATGATTGAATAATAATTCACGAAAACTCATGTTGAGATACACATAGTAACCCAAAGACCGCGAGTGATATTAAAAAGAATCGATCTCTCGATGATTACGCACCTAACGGAGACTCCCCCGTAATCAGGATCAGTCTGAGGCTCGGTCTCGCCGTTGGTCGATGTCGAGGCAGCCGCGAAAGTAGCTAGGCCGGGCATCAAGATCGTCGAGAGTCTGGTGGGCTGTGCAGGCGGTAAACCCTTGGCCTCGAGGCTGCTTCTGTTGGTCGCCATCAGCATCTCGTCGAGGTCGTCGTCGTCGCCGTCGTCGTCGATCCAGGGCGGCGAGGTGCCGCCGTCGTAGCCCGACTGGCTCAGTGTCAGACTCACGTTCTCCGGTATGTTCATGAAGCTCAGCACAACTAGACGATCGCGGTGCACCACCACCCAGTCCAGATCCGTGCGCCAGATCGCGTCTGCAGACAGAAAACGTGTCCGATATCCGTGAGTATTTTAAATATTATTACTCGTGGTATTTTAATATGAGTTTATATATTGGATAAGTCGAGCAGTCTGGAGAAAAATGAAGAGCGCAGGGTAATAATAGGTGGGGCCAGTGGGAATGGTATTTATGTTTCGGCAAGTAGTGGTGTACGCGCTTGGTCAGGCAGCAGCACAGCCGCCCGCACACCGAACGTGACTCTCTCTCTCTCTCTCTCTCTCTCTCTCTCTCTCTCTCTCGAAGCAAACAGCTTTACGCCATTGCAATTCACGTTAAACAAAACACCGCTATATGCTAGGCACGATAATTTTGTGGAGGTAATAATAGTTCGCGGGCCGCATCGAAATATAGATGCACATAAATAAGAAGGCGCGCGCCGCGGATGCATTAGTTGGATAATTGCCCGTAGGCACCGCGCAATAGAATTCGATCTCATCAATTTAAATAATTCACTCGCGGCCGCGTGAAATCAATAATAAGAACCGCGAGAGTTCAGCTCCCAGTGACATTGTATACTCCCTCCTTCTCCCTGGACGTGCGTTAAAACCCCGACTAATGGCTCGCGGTAATTACAGCTCCAATTATTGCGATAATTAATTTTGCCGCCGATGCGGCAATGCGCGACCGCCTCCACACTGCGCCCCTGTAAAATCGTCTAATCCGCCATTATACCAAACATGGCGATGTGCATTTTGCCCCCCTCACTTTCTCTCTCTCTCTCCCTCTCTGTTTTTTTTCCAGCTGAAAGTGGATAGGAGAAAGAGGGAGAGAGCGGAAGAGACTTGAACGAGAACAAACGGTTATTGGATGATATCGCGCGTCCGAGCAAATAGTTCGCCCGAAAAATCTCCCCTGGGAAGGTAAGAGCTGCTCGCGAGACTATATTCCTTGCTCTTTTCGCCTCCTTTTCCCCGACTCTCTCTCTCTCTCTATATATATATATATCTCGGCAGCTACTCTCTCGTCGACTGTGCACACACACACATATATGTATATATTCTGCCGCCCCAAGCTTCACGCCTTCTTTTGCCGCGTGTACTCGCTTTATCGGATCGCACGCGGCTCGAGCGCCGCTATGGAAGGAAAGTATCGCTGTCGTTGATCCTCTTCGCGCGCGCTATACGCGGCTGAATATCTTGACGAGGGTGTGAGAGATGTACATATTGTGCGCGGCATTATATTCCGCGCGTGATCTTTCGGACGATTCTCGCGGAAGTGGCAGCTTTCTTTATTCTCAGCCTTTTTTTCTTGGGAGCGAAAGGTTCCAGCTTTGAAAGCATTGGGGAAACTTTTTAAGAATTTTTCAAGTAATTTCTTATATCGTATAATTACTTTTATTCAACCTTGTGTATATTTACATCGGAATACCTGACCTCTTTACACACATCGTAGATTACAAATTCATCTTTAGAAATATACAGTCAAGAAGCCGAATGAGTATACATACATCAGAAGCAAGCGAATAGCAGTTAAAACCATGGACTTATCGCGGCGCGAGGCCCGACTTTTGAAATAAAGTCAGCGCACCATATCGAAGGAGCCTGTTTATTATTCGTTTCCGCCCTCCGCAATGACAAAAAAAAACCGCGAGAGTTCGATGTTTACACGGGCAGGAAGTGCGCGGGCCGAGCAAAAAGTGCCAGCGCACCGTGTACGGCGTTTAATTCGTCCTTTTGATGTGTGCTATATATACGAGCGTGCGCGTGCGTGGCTTTTGATTGAAAACCGAAAATAGACTGGCAGCGCCGGTGGCTCGCGTTGGCTGTTTATTCGACGGCCGGCTCCCGGAAATTACATCTCTCTCTCTCTCTCTCTCGCGTGTACCACCTTAACGGCTGCTTTAAAAACGACGACCCCATTCGACTAAACGCGTGTATGGACGAGAGGCCCTATTGCAGCAATGGAATAGACTAAATCCCTCGGATATTTCGCGACTGTTTTGTGCTGCGATCGCGCGCGGGTGAGTTTTGTTTGCCGTAAAGGGGTTGGATCCCGCGCATCGCTGCGTGCGTGTTTCGATCTCTTTTATTTTTTGTTGTATCTCTGCTGCTCTCGAATTACACGCGGCTTTTGATAGGGTGAATTGCAGTTTGGAGTTGATCGAAGCGATTGTTTCATTGCGTTACGTATTTGAAGAAGTTCGTAGCTCTGATGCAGATTCTGTATAGCATTGCTATGCAACAGTTCGCGTTAAATTTCGAGTTTTTTAATCAGTAGGTGGGTTTCGGCTATGTAGCTAACGTTAAAATTTACACTTTGGTGTTTTTTGCCTAACCAAAGTCTGGCATACACCGCAAAAAAGTGCTGCCAAAACGAAAGTTCCCGACCCACGTGAAAGTTTTCCTATATCAAAAAGCCACGGAAGACACACCTGCACACCGTCGAAATTCGTGAAGCGCACTGCACGCATAACGCATATAACGCGCTCGGCAGGTTTCAAGGGCGCGTCTATATATATATTCCAGCGAAAAGCGCTCAAGCCGATCGCAACTGTTGTGTATACATCCCGTATGCGCGGCGCAAACGGAGCGTCAAATAAAAGCTCGCGAGCACACGCTTAAAGCCTTTTTATAATGCGAGACTCGGCCGTTACAGCGCGCGTGTGTATACGTTTCCTCTTTTACGACGCTCCATGCGCGATTATGCGAGCAGGTATTTTTAGGCTCTCCGCGTTGTATATTCCTTCGACGCGAGCAGGGGGAGGGAGGGAGGCCATTAGGATTAATTTTTACGGGCCCAGGGGAGAGGAGAGAGCCGTTTAATTATACCGGATTTAACTATCCTCGAGGCCCCGAATGTATCGCGTCTTATTTTTCCCCCCGATCGTAAAATGTTTATACCGCGCCTCGCTGTGTTTGCTGTCTGGATATATATATAAAAGGCTGCGCGCGCGCGTCCAGGTGCGTCTGTGTTTTCGGTGAGGGAACGAAAATTCACGCTCATGACTTTATCACCTATAATACGCTGATGCAAATGAACAAATTGAGAGAAAAATCGTAAAATCGTGTTATATAAACAGAGAGAAATTTTTATGTTTGGTATACAGTTACTCTATATAATTTGATACGGTGAAAAGTGAGGCCAGTGCTTTTCGGGGAAAATCAAATAACAGCTGTGTGTAAATCATTAGCAAATGCTTTTTAAAGTACTGCTCATTTTTCCCTGATTCAATTTACACAGTATATATTTTCACAAAATAAGTACTTTGTTAAAATTATAAAACGAGAAATTGAGAAGCATGAAAAGAGTCAATTAGCTACATTCGAATAAAGCACGATAGTCCTGGTGTGGAAAATAATTCCATTTTTTCATCGCGATTAACTGAACATAATTTCTTGAGATACAAACGCAAATATCGTTACCGAAGTGAAAGTAATAATAATTTAAGCTCATTATTTCTCAGCAGTACAATTGCATTTAAACAATCTTTAACTCCCTTCCACGAAAGATACTTTGAGTTAGCAGTAAGCGGTAGAACTCTCCACGCTCTCAAAATAATCTCCGACAAATGAAAAAAAAAAAAAAAGTTAAGAGTCAGCCAATCGATGATGCAAGTAAAGCCCGCATCGCGGATCCATTATTCTTTTTTGAAACTATGCGCTACACAGCGTACAATTCTCCCATCGAACAAACAGTAGCCACGTCGCACAGACGCGCTTCGTTACTTCGGGAATAAGAATTTCGCATAAGAAGAAAAGCGCTTTGAGGATCCCTTGTCTATATACCTCTCTCTCTCTCTCGCGCCCGCGTGAAAAGGGGATCAAAGACTCGGTTTTCCCGTACTTAGCCATTCTTCGGATGCCTTTTTCTCTCTCTCTCTCTCTCTTCTTTCCTCTTTTCAACGCGGAAAAATTCACCGCAGTAGAAGAAATATCCGCGCATCCCCTCAAGACACAGTCGGTTAAAGGGACGCAGCGCTTTTGTGCTGTGCAGCTGCAGCGTACGCGAGAAATTCTTTTCAGGCTCTATCTCACTCTCTCTCTCTCTCTCTTTCCCTCTGTCGCTGCGCTCTTAGGGCGAGCTGTTAACCCGTTTTGCGCCACCAAGTTTAGCGCTAAAAGCGACTTTCAAGCTGGATGGGAAAACATCCCGAGTTCGCGGGCATCTAGTAAATGTAATCGGCTTCTAAACTGTAGTAAGTTAATTAATGGGATAGGAATTGCTACGAGCGTCAATTTGGTTATTTTAAATCAATGAGTTTATATGAGTATGTACTCCAATTTTCCACCCTCATTTGGTATTTAGCGAGCGCAAGATTGTCGCTTTCATTAAACGGTTCTACAATCTCGCCTTGGAATTCCATCGAAATAAAGAGCATACAAGTGCAGCAGAGGAGCTTTGAGGATAGGCCAAGTAGGCGTCGCTTGGACTCGTGCGGCAGATTCGAGCGAAAACAGGGCGTAATTGCAGGAGCGGTAGGGATTAGCCCTCGGTGCTGCAGCTAGTTAATCCTCTCTTTCTCTCTGTGACTTTTGCGCACCGGGGGAAAAGAGCGGAAAAGAAAGGCGAGGAAAGAAGCAGACGGTGGCAACGGCGCCAGCCTCTCGCTTAATCCAGATTACCTCTCTCTCTCTCTCTCTCTCTCTCCTTTTGGTTCTTTGCGCGAGCCTCCCAAGCCACTATATATAAATTCGCTTTTTTTTTGGCGGCTTGAGAGGCGCGCGCGAGCGGACGATTAATTAGGGGGGTATAAAAGAGACGGGTTAACGGGGGATTAGCTGCCTGCGCCGAGAGACGGATCGGTTAATAACGCGTGGCTGATGCAACTGGTACAATGCCGTTTATGTCTTCAAAACGTTTTACTCTTAGCGTGTCTTGGGCATCTATGACGTTTATTGCGCCTTTTCTTTCAGACTTTTTCTAGTACTACGAACTAACCTTTTTTTTTCATTGCTGGTCATAAAGTCGTAGGAGAGATGAGACATTCAATTTGATAGTCTATAAATTTAGAATTTTGTTCTCCGTGTTCTCAAAATTTTCTACCTTGAGATATCAACTTACAATAAAATTATGACCGGAAGAAGTAATGTATATGGTTTAAGTCTTGAATTTTTTTTCCGCACTGACATTCGGAGTTATTTACAAGACCAATTTTAGTGAGTGGTGAAGCTAAATTATAATTCCTAATCTACATTATTGCACGGGAGAGATTTTCATTGTGATTGGATATTCAATTAAGGCGATAAAGATAAGAATAAGCTTAAATTTTGCAAATCCAGGCAAATTTCGTACTATTCATCATTAGAAATTTACTAGAAAATGGTGCAAATCTATAAAGCTTATTTAAAATTTTTTAACAGTAATAATTTTAACTCATTTGCTATCAAATTATATTTAACAAAAAATACTGTTTATATATTAATATATTTCGTGCAATGAAGCGGTTTATTAGCATAGAAGTGACACGTCATTGCTAATCCACAGTCCCAATTAAAAAAAAATCAGTTGATAAATATACGAGGCAGGAGTCGTTGCCTCGATCCCTGGGTAGCAAAATCCTACCCATCAACGCAGTGATAGCGGCGAACAGCGCCGTGTGGAACGGAAAATGAAAACTCCCAACAGCTGAGCTGTATATAGCGAGAGAGAGAGAGAGAGAGAGAGAGAGAGAGAGAGAGAGCAGAGCCGCCCAGTTTGCCCCGAGGGACTATCTACGCGCAAGCCACGCGTGTACGCATAATTATCCCGCATCGACACACTCGCTCACTCACACATATACGTAGTCTTCCCTCGAAGGGCTTGCGGTTCTCCGCTCCCCCCATCCATATATACATGCTCGATGCCCCAGCCTCTGCCTTATCAATTATTAACCGGATCTCACCTCCCGACGTTTCTCCTGCATATTTGAGTTGTTGTTGGCTGCTGCCGAACTCCCGGGTATCTATATATCTGTATATATACATACACGCAACGCCGCTGTTTTTTCTCTCTCCGCTCTTGTTATTCCAGCCGAGCGATATGGGATCCCTGATTCATCTTGAATGCACGCGCGCCACCAGTGGACTTTTTCTCCCTTCCTCTGAGTTATATATATATCGGATAGCTCCGTGAAGGGGTGTCAATTCTATTTTTTATAGCTCGATTTGATTTGGGCTTGAGACGCCCGCGAGCGAGCGAAAAAGCCACACTGGAGCACGTTTTTCGATGAGCGATTGATTGATTTGGAGGCGCAGACCCAACATTGTAAATGTTGAATTGAAAGTTTTTTGCCAAAGGATTCGGGGAATGAGCTGGACGTATCGTTCAAGACAGCTTCAACAGTTTATATTTGTTTAATGTTGAGGTATTTTGCTCGTGTCCTCCATTTTTCACTCTAAGTTGTATATTCAGTCGATCGTATGAAGAACAATTTTCGATACGCAGTGGATGGTAAAATTAAATAAAAAAGCTGCGTAAAATGACTATTTTGGGGACGTTTCGTCAGCATGGTTCGCTGTATATTTCAACACAAGATAAAAAAAATTTTTTTTAACAATATAGCTTACAACCAAAAACACAAATTTCATTATTTCTTTTTTCCTCCCTACCATGTACACAATCTTTCGCACTTGTCACATGTTAAAAAAACTTATTAGGTCTAGCTCCTTGTGTAAGGAGAGACATAAGTCTCACCTCACACTTACAAAGGCACAATAATACGAAAAATTGTGTACATGGTAGGGAGAAAAAAAGAAATAATGAAATTTGCGTTTTTGGTTATAAGCAATATTGTTAAAAAACATTTTTTTTATCCTGTGCGTTGAAATATATAGCCTGAAGAGTCGCCAAATTAATTTAATTTTCCCATCCACTGCGTATCCAAAATGGTTCCTCATACGATCGACTGAATATACAACTTGGAGTTTATATTTGTTTTATAATATGACCTGAATTTTTAGATACCATCATTCTCACGGTTGTAATCCGTTACATGAAGGGTTTCAATTCTATAAGCACGAGGCATAATTGTAAACTCAAGAACTCGTATTCTCTACTCCTTTTTTTCCATCCGAGCGACAGAGCTACTCGCCGGTTGAAAGCTTCAGTCCTAAGCAGAGATTAAGCTCACTGGTGCGATACATCCTTTAATCTTAGCTCGGAGACAGCAGCGGCATCGCTATCCTCATCATCGTCCCTTAACTTAATCATTTAAGCTTCGGGTCAGGTCGGTCATAAAAGAAAGGGCGCGAATCGATAAGCATTAGCTTGGGCGGCGCGAGGGGCTTCCGGCGATCCTTTTCTTCTTCCCTTATACTACACCGTCCACGTCTTATTAGGCGATCGTGGAGATGGGGAGCAAAAAAAAGCCGGACAGCACTTCCGCCGAGATGTCAGCCTTTTGGACACACCGCCCGTGTCGAGAAAGAATTGATTCATGGACCTTTTAGTCTTATAATTGTTGCTGATGTAGTTTGCGTATGGCTGCAAGTTTACGATATGAATGCGATGAATGATCAAAACGGAAGAGTGGCGAGTGAACTTTTGCTAATCGATTAAGTAAGATATGAAAAAGCGCAGAGAGTTTAAGAATTATTATATAATTACTTTGTAAGATTGTAACATACTGTTTAGTTCATGTTGTTTTGATTAAACGAACCAATATTAAATAAAGTAATTATATAGACAGAGTATTTGCAATGGCAATTTGGATACTTCTCCAAATCATGTAATCCTATGAAAAGATTACAGAGTTTCTCAAAGCACGTTAAAAAGATATTTATTAAAGAGACAAACTCTTGGAATATCGTAGATGAAACTACATGAAGTGAAACTCAAATGGATCATAGCAGCAAGTACAATATTTAACAAGCTCTATTACACCCACACACTTTTTTCCTACTAGGCATGAAAACTCGAACAGCATTTCCTTACCCCCACGCAAACTAAATGCACTCGTCTAACCGCGAGTATATGTATAACGCGCATTAATAGGGATCGGGGAGAGACGCGATTGAATCTCACCCGAACAGCATCCCGATAGCGAGACGTCGCTATACATACAGGTATATGTATATGCACAGGTAATAGAAGCGGCGAGGAAGGCGGATGTGGCGCATCGTCTGGGTTCGGGCGCGCGACGCGTTTCCTTCCGTTTCATCCCACCTAAAGAGCCTATATAGCCTCAACCTCCTTCTCCGCCCAGCCGTTTGATTTACATGGCAAACTCGAATCTAGCCTTCGCCGCCGCGCCATAGTCACGTTCAAGTTCGTGAATTCCTCCTTTATCTATCTCTCTCCGCCTCTGCCGCCTCCCCCCATCCTACCAAACTGCAACCCGCTCCCATCCTCTCGCTCTCGTTACCTTAATTTTCACTCTTACGAGCTCTGTGCCGCTCTTATTTTGCCGATAAAGCTCTTCTACTTTCCTCGAGCTACGATCGTTTCGTACAGGGGTTCATTCTTGTGGATTTTCACAGCTTTCGCGAGGCGTCAGTATAAATAAAACCTTTTTTTTGTCACAAGTTGCTATTTCAATAGTCGCGGCAGAGATAAACATTACTTCTCACTTTTATAATATTCACTTTGACCCTTTGTTATTTTCAAATCCAAAGTAACAAACTGAAAGCATCGTAAATACAGTCGACAAAGAAAATGTATATAGGAATTTCGTTACGGTGCAACCAGAAAATTCGCAGAGGGAAACACAACAATCCTACTGTCTCGTCCATCATGCACATATCTCGTTCGTGTTATAATAACGTTTGGCTCCTGCAGACACACTCGTGCATTCGTAGAAGAGAATACAAGTGGAAAGAGAGAGAGAGAGAGAGAGAGACAGAAGGAGGGAGACAGAGAGAGACGGCGAGAAGGTCTAGGTTAGGTTAGGTCATTCGAAAGCGAAGCTGCTATATAGAATTCGGGGTGTGAGGAATAGGAGGTTCTCGAGTGCAGTCGACGTGTAGCCGACAATGACCTTTTGTTCCTCCCCGTTATCTCTGGCCGCCGCGGCGCTGAACGAACGCCAATGGTTCCCGATAACGCGATATAGCGACTGGACACACCAAGTGTATCGCGCGCCTCTGCGCGCTCCTCCGATAGCTCCTTGCAGTGGTAGGTTGCCCTTGGAAATTAACGAGCTCCCATCTCTTTAATTCCTTTATCACATTTATCGCGTTATTCTCGTTTCTCTCGGAAATCAGTAACCTTTTTTCCTCCAACTCTGAATTAAACGTTAATTTTTAATCAAGTGCTATCGGGGACATTTCGGAATATTTGCACTGGAATACCCTTGATTAACACGAAATGTATAGATAGACGCGAACAGATCGATAGGTATACAACTATCGATCACAGTTGCGGATTCGTTGTAAGGCTATAGCCTCGAAATAAGGATACGTGCACCATTATTGCGACTCGTCCATTATTGCCGTGGATATTTGTATACGGTGCATAAAGGAAGATTGATTCGCTCGCAAAGATGCAACAGCAGCAGCTGCGTCTCTCTTGTTCAAGTTTGTACATTGCAGGAGAGATGAATCTCGCGTATATACTCCTCTCCGACTCTGAGCGACGGGACTACTACCATGTATTTGTGCAAATATTTCATTGGGAGCCAATATCGCGCTGCAAATTGATATTGCAAAAATATGCACCGACCGTTATCGATTCGGATTGAAGTTTTTCCAATTTCCTTCATCGACGCTCCGCGGGTATTGCGGGAAATTCGACGGTTGCGGATGCAGCCTTTTTTTTCAAATTGCGCGGATCGTTGCTGATATGCGCGTAATGAATAATCGCGAAAGTAGGTTGGGAAAAAGGTTTAAACAATATATTTTTCATTCAAATTCCTTCATGAAGTTGTGCACCGCTTACTTATTATCAATCGATAAACGTTTAGAATTAAAATGGAATTAAAACACACGCGCATGAAGAGTCTTTTAACTCGATTGCACATACAGTATACATATACTCAAAGTCAATGCTGAGCCAATAATGGATTTTCAACGCCAACCGCGTCATTGCATAACTCAATATTATTCTCATGTTTATCCGGCGCAACGACGCATGAAACGCGCACCTTTTACCCTCCTTTGAAATAATAACACCTCCTGCACGGGACGAGCATTAAAATTGAAATGGAAACGAGCAGCAGCAGCAGCAGCAGCGGCAGCAGTACTGCACCCGAGCGCGAAACATTTTTCCGTAATTTTCCTTTCTTTTTTTTTTTAGTTGGCCTCTCCAGTCCGCGATGCGCTTGATGAATTTCAATGCCCGATATGTACATGTTTGCCGCAACAAGTTCCAAGTACGTATATACATGGCCGGCGGCGTAAACGATGCTCGACCGCCTATGCCATTTCCGTTTTCAATTTCATACCCTTTTAAACCTTTCGGCGCGTGTACTCGCGGCCCGCCTTCTTTTTTTTCGGTAACCACATCTCTTGTCGTTCACTCGCTATCTCCCGCACAGCCCCAACAGTTTGCAATCTAAAACTTCTGATTTCGAGCACTTTTTTTTTTATTTTGGAAACGATGCACGACTCGGCGATCAGCGAGATCGCATGGGAGGATTCGTTGATTATTATTATACAGTTCACTGAGACAAATTATTCGCTAAATCTGACTGGATTTTTCGCGTGATGTACAAGTTGTTGGTCATTTTATACATGAATTGTTGAATGTATATTCTAGTTGACGAGAAAAACAAAATAATTCATTCTCCCTGAATAAATTTGGTATTCTAATAATCTATATAGTAACATAAATCTTCGCATTTTGGGATATTTAATTTACTAAGTTAGTTTGTAAGTCTTTCATGTGCCAGCCTCTGTACAGGTAACTGTGTTACCTCTATGGGATTTTACCTTTGTAAAATTTTTTTTTTCTGGTCAATAAATATTGATATTATTATTATATGTACGTTCACTATCTAGACCAAACAAAATAATCAGCCGTACAGAGCCTGTATAGTAATTATATAACTAAAAAAGCGATAATGTGTCCGCGTGATGTCGAAGATTCTAATGTTAATCACATAATATACAAAATTAAACTCGGATTTCATTTGATTAATTATTTATAATCCTCGAGTATTTAATTAAACAGCCCGAATCGCCGGAGCGCCGAAGTCCTAAAGAAATAAAGTAGGGTATATTTAATCCGTTTTATTTAATAACAAATGCGTTAAAACGAATCGTCGCGCGTGCAATAAACATTATTCTCCCTCTCTATCTCTCGTTTTCAATCTCTTTCCCGGCCTCGGCTGCCGCGCAGCACCGAATGTCTGCGGTCCGCGGCCGCAAATATCCATTGCGCGCTTTAAAACTCATACTCTATACTCTCTCTCTCTCTCTCACTTCCTCCTCTTCCCCCCGTTACCGTCTTTTATTGCCATTACGCGCCCAAGCCCTTTTCCCTCGTCCCGTGGCAGTTCTCTCGGTTTTTTCGCGCTCGGCGTGTGTGCAGTACGACGAAATAAAAGAGAAAAAAAAAGAAGAGCGTGGTCCGCGGCGGCGGAAGAAAAACAACGAGAGATCAGGCTCGAATGAGGCGCGGGGAAAACGAGAATATAAGGGTTGGAGGAGGAGGGAAAAACGAGGAGTGACGAGCGATGGGGATAATGTAAATTGGAACTAGAGAGCTGCGCGCGGGCATTAGTTCTCCTATATATATTCGCCAGCTCGCGGTCCGCTCTTTTCGCGTTTCATCTTCCGCGCTATCGCTTTTACGTCCGCGCGCGCGCGCGAGCGTTTCTTTTTACGATTTGCCACGCGGAAATTTCGCCAGCTGCGCGACGCGCGAGTATTAATGCGTGCGCGTGTCTTTTTTATTTTTACGGATTTAGCATTTGCTTTTGGGACGGGAAAAAGAGCGAGCCATTCGATCTCGAGTCCTGCTGCGTCCTGGATTCTAGTTGAATTTCCTCGCGGAATTTTAATTTCATTGCGCTTTCATACGGCGTCGGTGGGTGTTGCTATACTTGGCGCTCGCACGGTTGAAAGGGTTGATGAATGCGAAATGCCACCGTGGATATGGACATTTTTTGTGGTGGGAATTATTGATGTGGCGCGCTGCGTTTCATTATGGCGCCCTGTTATTCTTGGGGAAAAAAAGCACTTCTGTTTTGATTCGAAGGAATATCATGGTATGCGAATCTTCGAGAGGATGAAGAACTATTAAAAAGTGGATCGTATACGTTATGAATGTTTCAAAAGTAGATAGCAATTGTAATTAGTTGGAAATCGGATAATTTGAAAACTGATGATATGTTGCACTCCTGATAATAAGCGGAATTAAATCAACTCATCAATAAAACAAATTATACTAAATAATTCCCACGTAGGAAGAAACGTGGGAGAAACGTTTCAGAACCTGGAAATGTCCGCTTTTGGCGTCTCAAAACACGTTTTAGAAAAGTTTGTGAAATACTTCTCCCACGTTCCACAATTTTCAAAGAAACACTTCCAAGTCTCCAAAAACATTGTTTTCATTTCAATTCAGGCGTGCAGACTTAATCAGCAAAACGGATCCCAGATAATTCGGCTTCCATAATTAAAAACATCTCACAGCGAACGATCAGTCAGGGAACAACACATGGCAAGAGTGGCGCATACAGCCTTGTCTCGCTCCGAAACTTTCTCCACGAAGCGCGGGAGAAGCTGTAGGCGGCAGCGGCGGCGGCGCTCGCGTCAATTTGCGTAAACTAATTCAGCGGCGGCTAATTCGATGAGGGAAGCGCGTGCCCGGAATGAATGGGCCGAGGCCTGCAATCAAGCGCACGCGCCCGCGCCCCAGCTCGACGCGAGGCTAAGGGAGAGAGAGAGAGAGAAGCTTTTCGGACCCACGCGAGCCCCGCCGTACACCCGGCAAAACAAATAAAGGCGCCGAGCGAGATGGGAACTTGATGAACTCCACTTTTATTTCGGTTCCGGCGACTCTATATAGAGGGAGCGAAGCGACTCTACGTGAATTAGGTGCGCGGCTCGACCTGCCCCAGAAATCTCGTGATTTTGTGTGTATAACGTATAAATTCGAAGGGGAACGTGGACTCGCGATGGTAGTTTATTGTTTAATAAGAGTAGTACCGAATCTATGTGACTTATTAATTTTATTTCGTTAGTACTTACGGATAGTTTCCTCTGTATCGATAAAAGTAAGTAGTTTATAACGAAAAGAGTATTTCTCCATGTCTATATTAAGGGTACATACACTTTTAAAAATCGTTCAGATAGAAGGTAAAGATTAGAAATCTATTTGCAGCCCGGTGTACATGCATCGATTCCGCGTACAAATTATTTAGTATATATAGGGGCTTAGAAGTGTGTTAAACACGGCCGGAAAGACGATAATGGATAATGATAGCGGAGAATAATGGCGAACTAGCCGAGTGTATAATTTCCTGTTTGCACTATGTTAAAGCAAATCGATGCTTCGCGACCGTTCCGTGCGTCCATTCGCACTCTCTATACACACAACCCGCGCGCGAGCTTTGAAAAAGAAGTTGACGCATTATGAAATTAATTAAACCCGGCTGGATCGGGAGAGAAAAAGATATATATCTATAACGTGAATAGGGGCTTTGGGAGCCTCTATTATATAGCTTTCCCGCGCCTCGGCTTGTATTAGCCTTTCAAATCACTCGTTCGGTACACGATTATTCGATGATAATTTTCCTCCGATGAAAAGCTCGTATTATGCACCTCGATAATTCAGAGCTTCGATTGAAAAACATCGAAAGAGAGAGAGAGAGAAAAAAAAAATTTGTGATACGAGGTCACGGTACACACATTCAGCCAAGTTCTTATGTATACATGTTTCTCGTTCTTTCTCTCGCTCTTTCTCGGCGCCTTTTTTTTTTCATCAAGCGGTCGCGATATTAAAGTTTTCCAAGTAAACGATGTATATATGTATGTATACATCGTTGAGTGAAATTGCAGGTGCTGGTCGTGGTACGGGTCAGGGAGTTTTTAGGAAAATTGAATCTGCGTAATGAAAATGCTCGGCGTCGAGTGGATTGCTCGATGCTATAATATCGTAAATTTGTAGGTCGATTGCGTTAGGCTGCCTAACGATTTTTTCATTTTGATGTATATTCGTGTTAACGGTGCATGCATCCATTTATAGAGCGACATATATATTTGTTATTTTAGTGGGATTTGAATTTTTAAACATAGAATAGTTTTTTTGAAATAGAAGCTCGTAAATATTAATAAATTCATACTTTATAAAGGATCTAATTGTAGGAAAAGCTCCATGTATAATCTCCACCTCTAGAGCCGTAGAACAATGTGAATTTTACATTATATCTATAATTGTATTAAGATCTATGAATTTTTAATCTATTAAGTTTATATCAATATGTGAATACTTATATACTAATTCAATTCAATTTAAATTTCAAATACACTTATGATCTGTATATAGAAATTTTATTATTTAATCTCTAGTTACAATGCTGGTATTAAAATTACAACGTGAAGTGCCGAAATTGGACAAACGGTTGAAATTCAGTTTTGGAAATTTATCAAGCTTATGCACTTTCGTTTTCCCATTTTAAAGTTGGTAGTTCTAATATCAGATTCATTTCGTACAAATACAAATTGATAAGTACTTTGGACTTTTTCTAATTTGCTATAATCCAAGCCACCCTATAGATGAACGTCTACGGTCGTAACCCTAATAAAAAAAATAATGTCCATAATAACATCAGTGGCAAGTTTGGAAAAGTCAGCCAATAAAAATCCTTCATTCTCCCCCTTCAAAGTACATATAGCCTTTAAGCGTATACGAGCTGGGAGCACAGCGCGAGCCGAGAGCCGAGTTGCAACGTATAAAACGCGTCCGGCGTAGAGGCGGTTCAGGAATCAAAACACGCCGGGCCGAGCCGAATGCAATTTGCCGTGGTGGTGGCGGCGGCGTTTACAGGTGCGGAAGAAGCAGAAGCAGAAGCAGCAGCAGCAGCAGCAGCAGCAGCAGCAGCAGCGGCAGAGGCGAGGAGGACGCGCACACCTAGCCGATCAATAGGACGCGCGCGCGCGAACTTGGCCCTGCGCAAACACACACTACACTCGTCCCTGGCATTACACCAGCCTTGGCAGAGGTAGGAAGCGACGGAATCCAACGGCTTGAAAATTATTATGAAATTTTAATCGATCGTATCGCAGCGGTTCTTTTTTTACTCGCCGCGGTTGTAAACTGATGCAATAACGAGGATGGGCAATTTCGGAAATGAGGATTAAGTGGCTTATATCGATTGGCTGTATATATATATATCGAACCCCGTTTTTTCGGCCGTATACTCAAATAAAACGTACATACATCGGGTTTTTTAAAAGCGCTTTTATCCCACTCGGGTTTCGAACTCGTAATAATTACGCGCTAAAGGATAATACGAACGATATCTCGATGCACTTCGGCAAGTAAATATTTAATATTATCATAACGCATTATATAAAGACATTATCATGGTTTAATTCATGCATATCTATTAGAATATATATAATGTAACTGTTTTTAAAAACAGTTCCAATGTTTAGCCAATATCAATCGATAATCGGATACGGCTATATATACACAGTGGAGGTTCGGTAAAGTGCTGCATCGAAGGAGCAGCATATACTTAGTGACTGCCGGGCAAGAACATTTTTCCCTCGAGAAGATACGAGAGTAGAATCGTGTGAGCGGCCCGCGTCCTCTAATCGCGAAATAAACTTTTCGCATAAGTTAAGGTGGCGCGGCCCTATACGCGCAACTCTATGCGCTGGCCCCTTTATATACACGGAGATTTTCTCCTTTGCTGCGCGCTGCACCGGCTCCTCTCCCCCATAAATATTTAAGCATCTTGATACAGCAACGCCGTATAAATATAAATGAGGCAGCTTCGCGTATATCGAGAGAGAGAGAGAGAGAGAGAGAGAGAGAGAGAGAGAGAGAGAGAGAGTTGCGTGACCCGCCTAACTCACCTCTCTACATATACATACATGTATACCAACGTCGTACACATGGCTTTTTAAATTTCCGCGCTCGCGCGACGTCCTTGCCTTGCGCGTTCTATGTATACGCATACGTAACGTTAGCGGGAGGCGGCGGACGACGCAAGCTTGTAGAATCTGCTTTTTAAGGAGTTGTTCAGCTTGGAATGGCGCGGTACTTTTATGTCGTGTAGTACATGGGATTTTGTGGTTCTCTCTCTCTCTCTCTCTCTTTATCTTTTTTTTGCGAATTTTGGCGTCGGATCGAATTTAAAGTTTGCTTTGATTGGAGCCTTTGATTTGTCAATGAAGAATATTATTTTCACATTTAAAACATTGGAGTCTCTATCCTTGGGAACGAGAATCGGGAACACTTTTTTATTGTTTTGTATACATCTTATAAGGAGGAATCTTCATTCGTACTTAAAAATATTGTTTTGCAATTTTGTATTCTTCTTGGTCAGTGTATATATTACTCTCAGACCGAGATAATTCGACAATCACTCGATAAACGTCAGTTCTTCGGCACAAAACATTCCGATGCCGAACCAGAACAAAGAAGAACAGCAAAGCAGAGCTAATAATAGAGTTGCAGTCACTAATAAAAAAAAAGTATGGGGGAGCCGGACGATATATCGGTGTTACAATGAAGTCCGTTCCGTGCGGTGCCAGACCGCACTGATGCATCATCCACGGGGCCACGAATAATTCGGAAAATTTTCCGCCAATCGACCAATTATCGGGCCGTCCGAGTCGCAGTCTCTGTCCAATCGTGCGCTATATACGTACTTGACGCATCCGCGCATATTCGAGAGAGATCACTCGGAGCGCAGGGAATGCAAGCTTCGTGCACATCAAACATCGCCGCTTCGTTTAGCCCCAGCATCTCTGCAGCTCATGTATATATACGCGGGTGTTCCCTTCTCTACGCTCGACGTTGCTCGATGCGTTCGGGGAATGTGCCATTGTGCTTATATCTGTGGTTCGAGGGAAAAATTAAAGTGTTTTAAGTCTGGTGTGGCGCGGTTTTAATGAAACGCTAGCGTCCAGTTGTATTTAGGTGGTGAAAATGAAAAAAATGCTTTATCAGCAGTTTATTTTTGTACTTTCCGAGCGGGGGATTAGATTGGGTTTTTAATTAAGAAAATGCCAGAAAGTCCAATAATGAAACTTTATCCCCTTTTCAACAAAAGCTATTTTTGATTAATCATGCGAATTATTGAAAGCTAGTGAAAATCGTTCGATTGGTAAGGAAGGCAAACATCAAACAAACGCCACAATTATTGAAAATTCTCAGTATAATTTTAACGAAACTTTCAAATTAAAAGTGGCATTTGAAGAAATAAAGAATTGAATTCATTGTTGGGGAACGTTAATTCAACCACGTTTCCGCATTAATCAACGAATATACTCTGCAGGCAACAACCGCACAGAATCCAAGAATTCAATTACAGCGATCTCAAAACACAGCGACGGCATCTAATTTGCCAGCCGCGGCGCAAAAAGGCAGGAAGAGAAAAGACAGCGACGCTTCCTCGAGCGCAACAACAAAAACACCGGGACGAAAGAAGCGCGAGGTAGATAGAGTGAAAAAGAGGATGAATGAGTATGAGAGCAGCCAAAAGCCTCACCGTGCGGTTATGTATATCTCGAAATTGCTCTCTCTTTCTCTCTCTCTCTCTCTCACTCGTCCCGTATACGCGACTCCTCGAAATGATAAAAATAAAAAGTGGGCCAAGTGGAGGTGGCTCTTTCCGCGTGTACGCGCGTATATGTTTGTAATGAAAAAAACTGTCAGCTTCTATAGGACCCGGGAAAAAATAAAAAGTTTTCGACTGGGGAGCTTGTATTTTTACGCGCCCAGCAGGAACAAGATTTTCTTCCTTTCCGTTTTTTTTTTTTGCTTTTTTTTTTGTTTTTTGATGGGAAACGCGACACGAGTGTTCCATTTGGTATATCCGAGTTTTTGGAGCGAGCATTTTTGTTTTGCACTTATTGCGAGTATGCGTGCAGCAGTGCAACGCACATTTGAAAAAAAATAGAAATGTACAGGGGGATGATTTAACGACCGGTCGATTTTTGAATTAATGGTAGTCGTCTCGATGGGAATGTGTAGGGCTTCCTTGAAATTCGAAACACTGATCCCTAAAAGCTGCACAGTAATAAAATATTTTACGATTTTTACCAATTCGAAAGTGAGAAACTTTCTATATGTTGACCTTTTTTTAACAATTTTTTTCAAGCGACGAACAAGTTATATTGATATTTATTTACGGTCATTACTCGAATGATGATACTAATGTTTGAGAATATTTTGAATGATTTTATACAATCAATTGAATTTAATAGTTTTAGTTACCGTGCTAATGCACTGTACAAGCAATATATGTCGCTACACTGTTCAAATCGAGCGAGCTTTGTAGAAGTAGTATTGTTTGCGTATTTAGTGTTTATCCGCATGTATCATAGTGATATGGACTGAATAATGACTAAACATTATCAATAACCTCGCACTATATGTACCGATAGCAATGATTCTGTAATTATTTCCGTACACAGGTTTCGCATTATACTCTCTAAATCTGGATCAGGGAAAATAAATTGAAAGAATCAAAAATTTTAATTTATAACACTATTAAATGGCTATTGCTTTTTTCATGTACCTGAATAAGTAATTTTTAAATTGCGAATTTCCAGTACTTTATGCTACGGCTATACAAAACAATGCATAAAAAATATTACATCGAATATAGTGTCGCTTCTATCGGGAATTCCAGAATAAGGAATTAACCTAAACAAGTGTAGCTTATAAAGCACATAAAATCCTATTAAGCCATCGCAACGGCGAAACTTTGATGAATGACGCGAAAAAGGAACTATATAGATATACGTATTGCGCGCCCGATTCGACAGAACTTCTTTCGTTTATGGTCTCCCGGACCTCTTAAAAAATACCATCAGCTTCTGAGATAGAACTTTCGCTTGTGCTCTATCTATCATCGTCGAAGCAGTGATCCTCAATTAGGCTCTCCTATCGAGAGAAAATAGTTCACGAAATCGACTGCTATCGAGGTTTTCAATTTCAATCGATATTTTTGAAGGCGGAGACATATACTGGAAATTCAGTGATTTTATGACCTACCGCAATTTACGCACAATACATTTTATACGAAATTCGAAATTTATTATAATTTCAATTCTTTTGAAGAAGAAACAATCTAATCGAAGAAATTTACGATTTTAATTTAGCCTAATTTTTCGTTAATGCTTGCAAATGATGACAAGATACGATATCTCTCTTAATTGGTAAGTATATTTCCAGTTATACAGTTTTATCAACATAAAGTAGTACTTAAAATTACATTAGCGGCGTGATTTTACTTAATATTATGTAAAATACTACTGCGACAATCAAGATCGTGCGTCAATGTGCTTTTAATCCCTGACACGAAAAACCACTGATATCTGCTTTAGTAGTTTGCTGGCTCGGAGAATCTCAATTTTTATAATTCAATAAATAAATCACCTATAATGCATAATCGACTCGAAAATCTTCTTACTTCTAAAGTAAGCTTTATTCAAAATATATACTAAATTTCTTAAAAACTTAATAGATACAAACAAATTCTGATTAAGTTATATAATTTTTTGGTATAAAATGAATTTTCTAAATTATCATATCTATAAACACGACTTAACACTTACATAATTAGAGTAATTGTATATTTAAGAAAATCTTCATGATACGTCAAAAATAATAAACCTTTAGCAAAGCCACAAATCATTAGCCAAATAGTCTCCGTGTTATCTTTGTACGCAATTTTTCAAAAGTTTTAATGAATACATTGTTTTTTTTACTTCAAATAAATTTACAAGTTATAAATATAAATTAAACATCTTTTTAAATACTCATATTTTACGTCAATTGAATTACATACTATAGCGACCGAGAACACGAAAAAGGCTTTATCGGTCGCATAAAATAAGCCACTGGTGCGAATGAGAAGATTTATTACATCCTCCAAAATGAAGTTTTGTAATGGTGAAAAAAAGTTTTAAGTTTACATTATAGAAGTAAGGTTTTTTTAATTATTTCAAGATTTCCTTTGTATACTTTAGTGTACAATTTGTATAGGGTTTATATTTGTATAATGTTTATATAATTGTGTTTTTACAAGCTCTGCAATGTTGATTCGTTGTGATCATTAAAATCTTTCCTTTAAAAGTTTATCACACATTGATCACGAACAATAAAATCGGATAAACTGAGATAATAATTATGTACACATATTTATGATAATAACTCCTTCGTTATCTTATTATTCTTTTTCTGGATTGATAAATTTCTTGAACGTATAAAAGAGTTACGAGTAGAATAAAATCTCAATGTGGTTCGGTAACTAAAATCAAAATCGTCAAGAACAAAAAATCTCTCATCATGAAGACACTCACTTTAGTTCTTGTGCTTCTCGTTGCTTTGTCGTGCGTCTTCGCAAGTCCTCAGTCTTTAGAATTTGTTGATCGAAGTAAGTCAGATATAACTATTTAATTAGATCATAACAATTTCATATGCCAAATTTTACAATACATTTGATTGTGATGAAGTACGAATTTTTTGTTTACAATCCGAGTAGAAATGATAAAGATTTTTACGCTAGTATACAGTTAGTTAAAAGTGGCTAAAACAGATCATGTTGTGATCATTTTACTTATCATCATACCCTATAAAGAATGATTAAATTGTTACCAAGAATTTTAAACAACTTTTAAGTATATTTTCATAATTTACAAATACATGATGTAATTAATTAAAAATTAATCTTAGTAATAATAAATATACACTCAAAAGAAGTAAATATTTATTCAATGTTCTATCAAAATTATCATCGACAGAAAACACCATTTTAAACAAGTTAAATTTAAAATTTTTTTAATGGCTTGATAAAAATTAAGAATTTGATAAAATTTATAATTTTAAAATCGCTTTATTTATGAATACCTAATTAAATTGTACTTACTAAACGAAATTATAATTTCATTTTTGCAGCTTGTACAGAAGAGAAATGCGATGAAATATGTGCACCTAGATGCCTCAAGGGTCAATGTGAAAAGGTGAAGCTCTGTAATTGTGTCGATCCAAAAACAGGAGAAGTAGTATTTATCGGGCACAGCCGGTGCGGCTAACTGTTTTATCAGTTTGCTTTTTGAAAGCGCCTATTAATATTTTTCAATGCTGGAATTCAATTTACAATTCAATAAATAAATCAAGATCAATCATCAACATACAAATCGCTCAATGCGCATATATTATGTGTAAAAATATTTTACGTCATATCCTTTCGTACAACATCCATGTATTAAATTTAATGTAAAAAGAGCATGCTAAACGTATTACAACTGTACATTATAAGGATATAAACTCTTATAATAATAACAAAAAATTAAATACGTCTTTAAAAATGTTGTCGAATTATTTTTTATATAAGAGGTCTAAATAGTTAGCCTGCCAGTATTTCCCCGGTCATAGGGGGCGAGATTGAAATTAAAAACTCGACTCGTAGGCAGTCCGCCACCGTATAGCCGCGCGACGGCACAAGTCATAAGGCAGCTGGTGCAGCGCGGCGCGGCGCATTTGGTATTCGGCTCTCGCGCGGGACCCGAGAAATAGCCAAGTGGCTTTATACCTTCCACACCAACTTGATATATTCGCAATTCCACGTGCTCCAAGCGTGTATATATACGACACATATATACGACGTTTACGAGCCGCCGACGCCGCTGCCGCTTTTCATTCTCTGTCGTAATAACGAAACCGTCCGTTTCGCCACTCCTTTTTTTCCTCTCTTTCTCTTTCTCTCTCTCTCTCTCTTACCCCTTTTTTCCGTTAAAGTGGAAACTCGTGTAGTTATCATTGCATTCGGTTCCCACTCTTTCGCGCGAAACTTTTCCGCTTTTCCGCGTATATAGTCTCCTTCGACATAGAGGCCAGAGGCTTGGACGCGATTCAATCTTCCGCCTGCGTGGGGGAGGCGGGCGAAACATTTATGAAGTTGGCTAAAGTCCGCTCGGTCGGAAGGAGAGAAAGAGAGAGAGAGAGGAAAGTCTCTCGGCATACGCGCCGGTAATCGAACTGGCCTCTGGGATCCTTCTTTCGAATCTTGGTGAATTTTTTTTTCCTCCTTGCGAAAGTTTGTGTGCGTGCGCGCGCTAAGTCCCCCTTGTGATTGGGTCGGATTCTTCTTCTTCTTCTTCGTCTTCTTCTTCTCTATACTTTCGAGATTCTCCCATGCTTCGGGTTAAGGGATCTTTTTGTCGCCAGAGGAATTGAAGGAACGTAGGTATGTAGTAAAATTATTTCGCTGCGCTTTTTTCGAAGTGCATAAATTCCCGAGGCATTAGTTCCGACGAGGCGAGACTGCAGCGCATAGCCTTTCCTCCCGTTCGTTTATAGTACTACAGGTTAACGAAACGGTGCAGAACTCGGAATCCATTCATCATAAAGTTGTAATTACTGTCCCAAGTACAATTTGCATGAGCTGTATGGCTGTGTGTCTTCGTGTATACCTGTATATAAGTCTGTTCGAGCAGGAGAGAGAGAGAGAGAGAGAGAGAGAGAGCGAGGCCAACAATTAAGAGGTAAATTAAGCGCGATAGTTGAAAACAACATTTTCAAGGCTAATTATTCCTGGACGGTTATGGTAGTCGGGAAAGAAGAGACGGCACAAAAGAGAGCGAGGAACAAGATGTAAGAAGACAAAGGGACGCGCGCGCGTCTCTCCGCCGAGAGGAGAGCGAGGAGTTTATTTTTCTCCTACTGCGCTGCAGCTGCGCTATACAGCGACTCTCGTCTATTTTATTTATGACTCGAGCGCCGGCATAAATTATACGTTAATGCCTCGAGACGCTTTTTTCCGTGCGATATATTTTTTAAAGGACCGCGCTGCATTTATCATCGATGCACCTCTATACATATATATATATTGCCGATGGAAAATTTATTCCCGCCAGAAAAATCTATTTGCGCGTGATCGATACACTAGCTCGTCCTTCCCCCCCCCCCCCCCCCCCCCCCCCATAGTTTCTCATTAAAATGGCTCTTTTCACACTTATTTTTCTTTTTTCGTCAACAACAAAAAGGTAGCATCAACAATCGCACGTCCCGCGGGTGGTGGTGTACAATAAAAAAGCGACGCTCCGGAGAAAATTTAATAGCTGTAATTAAAAAGGAGCGAAGTGAGTAAATTTCGCTGGCCGGCGAGCAGAGACGAGGTTATTTTCTGCAACGCTGCCCCCTCACTATACCGGGGCTTGCATTGTCAGCGCGTAAACCATGCGCTATCGATTCTACCGTGCCTTCTCTCTCTCTCTCTCTCTCTCCCTCTTGCACGTACACACAATCAAATCTCCGGAAAGCGGCCCCTTTACTTTCTCTCTCGCTCTCGTTGTCTGCCAGTTTTTTTCATTATACTCCCCCGTATTATGCCGCGTGTATATAGCATCTCCATTTCTCTCCTCAGATGGGCTATTTTTCATGAATGCCTCTCGCGCGTATATATGGTTGCAGCCTCGATATATATTGGCTATTTTCGCTGCAGTCGCCTTTTTTTGCTTATCCTTTATTTCTCGATACGATTGCCTTTGTGCACCTCGCCATTTCATGTGTGTGCAACTGGACACGGCTGTGTTCTATTAGAGTTTGAGTTTCGGTTCGGAGTAATTTGAGCGAGAGAGAGTTAACTTTTATGGATTAAAAATAATTGTTTTACTACGGAAACTTCTGGGCAATCTACTGGGCAATCGATTCCATTGCGTGTGCACAAGTTTACAAAAATGTATCAAGTGCAAAAATAGAAATTCCTGCTAATGTTTTGGTACACGAACTTTTTCCATTTCAAATGAATTTTCTACTTTGATCTAAATTGAACTTATACATCATCCCAATTAAGGATACTCCACTGAACGTTCCAGCTTGCAAAAAGCCAACAGCAGCAGCATTTCGCAGCATTTCGCAACTATGAAAAATTCATAAAAGCCAGCGAGGAAAATCTGCATCGACGCAGTACGGGGAAGTACACAAAAAGTAAAGCGGATGAGAGAGAGAGAGAGAGAGAGAGAGAGAGAGAGAGTCGAAAAGGCGGAGCTTCTCGCGCATACCGCCACGACCGACCAAACTCTGAGCCACTCCACTCGCATAGCAGCCTCGCTCTCAACGACTAGGTAGTTCGCCTCAGCTCTCGCGAGAGTCCTGCTAATGCCTCGCGTTACGCGCACGCCGAAACCTGTTTACTTGCCTCTCTCTCTCTCTCTCTCTCTCTCCCTGCGTGTGTACATATATATATAGACGTGCTCCTCTGCGAATAGACTGGAAAGACGCGTAACTGCATTTGCAATTCCATTTGCTCGGCCGGCGGCGGAAGGGAAGGCTGCTGCGTACGTGAGCTCGCACGCGTCGATCTGCCCAACTGCGAGTTAAGCCCTTGCGCAACCCTAAATCAGCGACTAGATTATCCAAATTATTCGTTTCGCCGTAATTTGCAGTTTCTTTTACCGGTCGCTTGCGCAGCTCGCTCTAACACTTGTATCCTGGGCGAATTTCCGAAATTCAAGTGGTCCTTGAATTTTCAACTCGTGCAACAGCTTCACGTTTGAATGAAGGACGCCGAACGGGTATAGAAAATTGAAGCAGATTTCATATCATAATCTGGCATCGAGTTCGCAATTTAATCATCAAAGTTGTTACTCCGATTCGTAACGTATATCGGGTTCGCTGCTTGGGAAATGAATAATGCGGGCGGAGGCGCCCCGTCAAAGCCTTCGGCTGGGCTATATACTGCACTACACTTCCGAGCGCGGGGCAAAGCGATCGAAAAATTGGCAAGCGAGCATCTTTATCCGTCTTTCGAGAACCTTGGGCAGAGATAAAGCCACGGCCTCTCGAATTACTTCTCTCTCTATTGCTCATTGCTTCATTCGTATTTTCTCTGATTAAATCAGCACCGCCTCCTTCGTCTCTTACGGATATTCCGTATCTGCTGGGAGGAGAGCGAGAGAGATGGAAGTGCAGAGAACCTTTGCAGAAGGCGCCCAATAACTCTAATGGGGGCCGATAGTAACTTTTGCGACTCGCCGCGCGCTCGTCCAAATGGATTTTTTCCTCCAGACCCGGCTATACTCTCCTTTTTCTTTCTTCTACGCTAATAATGAACGGACGGAGGATTAATTGAGCTCGATTGGGTATTTAGGGAGTGAATAGCAGGTGGCTGGGAGATATAATTGCTGCGCTCGCGAGAGGAAAAAAGGAGGTTGAAAAATTTTATCATAGTTCAGATTCTCGAGAGCATGTATTAAGAGAATCGAGGGTAATATTGGATAATGCCGCTGGAATTACATTCGGATAATCACTGGTGTTTTAGTTTGCGTACCAAGAAGCGAGTATTCACGATTAATAAATAAAATAATTAGTGAATCAATAAATGCATAATTAATCATCATTATTGATTCACGCGAATAAGTAAAATATTTATTATAAAGAATTTTAGTGGATTCACAACGTCAATCGTATAAAGTAATCCTGAAATAACAAGAAAATTGAATATCGAGGAGAAAAAGGTACGTGGCACAGCCGAGCCGTAAGAAACATTGATAAATGTCCCGGAATGAAATAAAGAATTTTGAGCTAAGGGGGGAGGATCTCGGATTCGTGTTCCACGCTCCGTTTATCGAGAGATCTCGGCGCATGTATATATCTCGCTCGTTATTCGCCGATGGGCCAAATAGAGCCAATGACCCGGAAATAAAGGAGGGGTTGGGGGGAGGTGGGGCGTGAGGGAATACGAGGTCATGGCCTGTCATCCCAAATTTTCATCCCGAGATTAGTCTTGGGGAATCTTATAGGAAGGGAAAGCCTCGCGACACGATATTACTACCCTACGGAATTCTCGTCGGTATGTATCCTGATGCTGATTTACATTGGAAATTCCATGTCTAACGTTCATTAAGAGCCCTATAAGCGAATTTTTTACTTCATATCAGCGGAGTTAAAAAAAAAACTGGTGAAACAAATTTCGGACAAGAAAACGCATTAGCACGGCAGTTGCCCTCCCGGCATCAATTAACAATTCCCATCTGCAAACTAACTCTCGTCGCCGAAATCACGCTAATTGGCAATGGGACATCGGAGAACAAGAAGTACAACAGCCTGGACGCCGAAAGAAAGAAAAAGAAAAAATGAGGAATATAAACCAAGCGATAAGTTCCTCGTCCGTTGGTCTAAGCTAAGTACACAACAAGGCTCGAGAGTCCCATTCTTCTTCAATTTTGCCGCAGTCAGTCGCAGGCGGAGGGGCCACAAGCGGCTGCGCTGCGCGGCACTTGAACTCCTGCCGGCACTAGTTCGAGCACTATATAGTTCGACAATGCGCTGCGCGCGCCTGGCCAACTCGCGTTCGCCTCTATCTTCTCTCTCTGCCTCTCTCTCTCTCTCTCTCTCTCTCTCGCGGAGCGGTGCTTCTTGCCAAGCCCGAGCGACTCATATCGCCTCAGCACTTTGTTCCCGCCCCTTATCCCGTAATTACGACGGAGGCTCTAGTCTTGTGTTTCGCTTGTTCCGTCTCACTCGCTCTGTCTTGACTGGAGCAGATTCTCTCTGGGTTATAGCAGCCCTTTTCCGAATGGGCCTCTGATTAATCGTGCATTTTGGACGTATGCAGCACCATCGCAGAGGACTAGGATAACAATGTCCTTTTTCTTGCAGCTTCATCACGTAGAGAATAATTTGAGAGACTTTTGTCATTGCAATTAATAGTTTTGAGAGACTCTTTGCGTCAAATGTGTTCTGAAATGTCTGTGTGAAATTTCTCCATGTATGCGGAACTGATTGAGTTATAAATTTTACAGTATTAAATAAACCTGTCCGCCGCATAGATGTTTTCAAACAAACATTATACATCGGATAATAAATTGAGTATCTGTAAAAGGTTTCACATGATCAAAATGTAATGCTGCACAATCGAACGTATATATCCATTTTATTTTGATATTTGCGCCATTCAATAAATTTTCGTTAGAATTGTCATTATTCATGAAATCGCACAAAACCATGTATCCTATACTCTAGCTATAAAACAAGCTCTTCCGTATACTCGTCAATTATTCACTTAGTTCTCTCAACTTAAGGTATCCAAACAGGACATATCTATGAACGACTACCTAGCCTATTATAAACAAGGACTTTTCTCAACTGTCTGCCTAGGGTACCGCGAATTAAGCAGTATACACATCGGCAAACAAGACGCGACGATAATAATCCAAGCCTCGATCCCTCAGCTCTATGAGCTCGAAATAGCTCTCAAAACTCGCGTGAGCGCGGCATGTAATCCTAACGGGTATGACATCGCCGCGAAACGTCCTTGCATAGAAGCACTGCTCGGCAGAGGGGCTGGAGAGAGAGAGCAAAGGCCGCGAGCAGTAGGTTTCCATACCTACAGACACACACACACACGCGTGGGCATTGTGAATCAGCGCATTAGACGCGTTAAGATCGTGTGCGCGCAATAGTGGGACTGCAGCGTGTATAGCGGGCATAATGCGGGTGGGGGCGGGCGGCGAATATCAGCCGAGCCATTAAGGGGCTAGGCGGGCCGTAATTACGACAAAGTGGCGAGCGACATAATGCGCCCGAGCGGTGGATTGCTTTCTCTCCCTCTCTCTCTCTCTCTCTCTGTCTCTCTTGCTCTCGGTGTATCTCGACATTCCTAAGGTTATATGTACGTATGCCGCGGTGGTCTGCGATTATTAATGGGTCGCGCGGAGAAGTTTCGTCGTGTTGTGTGGGCTTTTGCGGTGAAGCGGTACGGAAGGGAAATTCGATTGCGACAATTTGTTTTGGCCCCGGTCGACGATGACACGCTTTTGATTATTATCGACAGATAGTATTGTATTTTCTCATCAGTGTGTGTGTGTGGAACTTTTAGCTTTATTGCATTTGAATATTTCATCGCGCGGCGGGTAATTTTAAGACTATACGAACGAGAGGTGAGTGTTTTCGCTTGCTGGAATTATTGTTATTTGGTACAGATAACGTCGCTCGTGGCGAATGAGTATTTCATAAAATTATCTCGAGCTTTCCATCCTGTATACCTTATTATAATCATTTTGAAAATACTTGTAATATAATAGTAGATTAAAATTCATGCGCAATTCCAGAAGCAGCGTTAATTAATAATTTTTCCACTCTACCGGCCACTAGACAGTCCGTAAAAAAAAAAACTAGGAGCGAAGAACACCGCGGCGGCACTCGACTAACTGCAAACACATCCACTCGGGCATTTATAAACGAAAATTATTAATGGCGCACGAGAGGATGTCGCGCAATGATTTCGTTACTGGACGCGGCGAAAATACCGGAATTTGGAGGGTCGAGGGCCCTGAACTCGCTGCACGTCCCTTATAATCAAGCAGCAGCAGCAGCAGCCGCGAGCTGTGTTCAAACCATCGCGGTGCACAATCCGTCCGTGGATAATTAATTGCATTTGACTGTCCCGCGAGCGCCAACTCGCCACTTCCGGATTTAAACGATCGATTCTCGCGCCAACTTCTGTCCACCCGCAGTCCGCCACAGTCGAAGGTTTTCATTTGTAGTCCGCGCAGAGTAGGAGTGCGGGTAGCCCGAGTGTTTTTCTTTCTTCTACCGCTGAAAACACGGTGAACATGCATATATGCGGCTGGGAGAAGAGCGCACAGTCATCGCGGCAGCCTGCGCAAGTTAACATTCTTTCCCGAGCGATCGCGCAGCTCTAGGAAAAGGAGTAAATATTCATGGGAGAGATTGGCTATATAAAAATTTACATGCGAGAGAATGGAATAATTCCGGGATAGAAGGACAGACTAATAAGAGCGAAAAAACGCATTCATCTCGGTTGTGAAAACAGTCGGCTGACTTCTCTCATTTAGAGTGCGAAAAACCGGAGAGAGAGAGAGAACGCGGTACTCGATGCCATTCTCGCAAAGTCGCCTAATCCTCGCGCACTGCCACACACTGCACACAGTTCACGCAGTGTCGATATATACGTGAGAGAGGATAAAGCTCCGATTGTCGCTCGCGCGTATAGACGTTTAAACCCGTTCTACGTCGCGGCTTAGAGAGAGAGAGAGAGAGAGAGAGGTGATTGGGGTGAAACAATGGCGGATCGCCACGATTTCGCTTTACCTGGCAGTGCGCGCGCGACTTTGTTGCCTACTGTTCGTGTGCAAGCGGCTTTTAGCATATATATATACATATGCAGCAGGTTAAAGCGATCGCAAGCGACCCGCGCTGTACCGTATACGACCGTCGTTTATTTTATTATACACGCTTGTGTGCGTGTGTCGACGGGGAGTGGGGGAGGGAATCCGAAACAACGGTGCACACTCGCGAGGCGGGGATAGGAGGATTTTCGCGTTTGGATTGCAAGATCGCTATAGGCTGGCTTTGCTGTTTCGTTTTTGACGCTGCGCGGCTATATCGTTTTGGGGAGTCGAGGTGCTGCTTTTTTAATTGTTACCCATTTTCTTGCACGACTTCAAGCGCTTAGATTTTTCGACTATTGTTAAATTTCCTATTGACTATCCACAACTTGAAACTTGAATGATATGTATAACTTATCAAAGATAAATTTCTGTTTCGTGGTTAGGGGACAAATAGTTAAGCATTATTCAAGTCTAAATAATAATAATTCGATCTTTACTATAAGTACAGCTAAAATTTGAAAATCGTAATGCTGTTTGGCTCGCACTCGAAACACCACTTTTAAAAATAACAAGAAATCGATGAAAAAACGGCAGGAAAAGGGCAACTAACGCAGACAGCGAAATCCCTTAAAAGCCAAAGCGCGCGCGACGTGACGCGTGCAGCCAAACTCCTATGAAAAAAAAATAAAAAAGAAAGCTACTGAGAAAAAAGGAGTTACTTGTGTTTGTACAGACCTTTTGGCAGGAATCCAGCGTGTATGAGTCGGGCCTCCATGAGCAGCGACGGCAGTAGGAAGCACATGGCCGTGCAGAGGTGGACGAAAGCCGCGGTCGGACCGCCGTGTCTCCACAAATTGTTCGCCATCCCTGCGAAAGTTTCAAAGAGAACCGAGGATATTAGAGAATGCGTCGAGGTACAGGATCGCTGAGCGCGACCTTCTGCGTCTCGCGACTCTGTGATTTTCGTCCTGCGTATATATTTTCTTTGTTTGCCTTGCTTCGCTTTAGGTCTGCGCTTTGTTACTTGTCTACTTTGTCTCGTGGACTATTCTATTCGCGTATTAACTATATAGAGGCTTGATTGTTTGCTAAGTCGCGATAGAAATGATTGTCTTTGATTTTGCGAAAGGACCGCTAAGAAAAAGAAATAGAAACTATAAGTAAACTGAACTGTATTTTAATGTATAGCTTTGCGAATTTACCAAAGTATTTCGTAAAAGTATAGTTGATTTCTATCAATGTTAGTTTCTCGCAATGGTGTTACATAACGATATTAAGTGGACAAATGATTGGAACAAAAATTTCAACCACTGCATTTGGAATGGTGACAGCAAAGTAAAAGTAGCCAAGTTCCGCTAGTTTCTAACCAAAATAAAGCAAACTCAAAAGAACAACAGGTACTCTTGAGCGAATAAAAAAAAAAACAGAAAAAACTGACGAAGGAACCAATGCGATAGTTACCAGTTTCAGGGTTGCCATTGAGGAGGGAGGAGGGCGGGTCGCGGCTGCAGGTGCTGAGGTGGCGGCCGAGCTTGATGCCGTCGTTGGCGAGGTTGCCGAGCTTGAGGAAGGCGGCGGCCAGGAGGATCGGCAGCAGGAGAACGCCGGCACCCGCAAGCGCCAGACACGCGTGCAGCTCGATCTTGGGCGGAGGCGCGTCCGCTGGCCACGGTAGCGACAGATAAGCTGAAAACAGAGATCGGACGCTGCGTTAGGCGATTGTTTATATACAACAATTGAGTTTTATCTGAGCCAATGTTTACGTCCTTTGATTTGCACCTGTAAGAACAAAAATTTAGATGATGAGATGAGTGAAATTACCGAATAAACATTCTTGTCGAATATATAAGTTTGTATAGAGATTGAAATAAGAGTATAAGGAGCGAGGATAAATTATTTTTGACTAGCTGAATAAACAATCATTTTAATAACGATGCATCCCGGGGTCGAAAAATACGAAAAGTTGTTTTGTACTTCAAAAACTTATTTGGTCATTACAGTGCGTTTTCATTATAAACTTTTCAAATTTGGAAAAAGTGAAAATTTTCAAAGTTTACTACCACGTGACGTTCCCTAATGCAAAATTGATATATCACTGCAAAACTTTAATATCGTTTCTTGAAAATTCCAGCGCTTGTTACTCGTGCCGTAGCGAAAAACAAATTAGAAATTTTTTTATCAAAACCGAATCAGTGCGCGATACATTATGTTTGGAACAGCGGCACAGCAGCGGCCAAATCAACTGGCTTGCGCGAAGCGAAAAGTTGTCGCGTAGACAGAGCAGACCGAGAGAACGAGAGAGCAAAGTAATCGATAAGAGAATCGTGTTACAGGAGCTGCCGAAGTAAGCTGCGGATTATGGGAAAAGTTTGGAAATTGTTTCAGCCAATTCGGCGTGAGGCTGGTGCGGAGAGGGTCCGAAAATCCCTTTTCCAGCCTACCCTACACCATTCACACATACATACAGAGGCGTAATTGAGTGTACCTTAATTAAGTCTACGCCTACGTCGCCTTTCGGGGCGGCCGCAGCTCGTAATTCAAGGCCTTGTCTCGCTTTTTCCTCTATATTATACCGGTGCTACTCCGCCGCGCGTCGACTAACGACCATCGCGAGCTCGAGAACTACTGCAACGTCTAGGTAGCAAAGACTCGAGGAGTCGCTCTGTTGTATAGAGACGCGAGAAATTTCTGGGAAATGATGGGAACGAGTGCAGCTGCGCACATTGGGCAAAGACCGACTGACTGCTGTAGTCGAGAAACGCATGTTTGTCCATCGATCTGTTGTGGTTGTTTGTCAGTGATAGCGAACGTTTTGATTAATCTCGATATATCGCGTGAGTACTGAGTTTCAACAAGTCATTAATGTCAACGTTTTAAATTTGTGCTTTTACCGGCCAAGCGGTCACCCATCCATGAAGTTCTAAGCTAATTGCTGACCGAGGCCATCGCTGTTTAACTTCGACGACCGCCCAAAATGTAAGCTCGCTATACCCTGCCAAAGTGTCGATCGGTCTTCGTGAAAATTTATATATAATTAGTATCTCTCGCGATTATTAGTTTTTTAACTAATTAAAATTATAAAGAAAGAAATTACTTGCATTTGTTTAATTATTTTTATTTTATTGTTTATGTCTCATAAATTATTTAATTTATTTTCAAATATAATAGGTAAATTTTTTTGTATTTTTTTGTTCTGTTCAAATATTATTAAAAAAACATTGAACATTAAAAAAAATAATGAAAAAACTATTAAATCTAATTAAATAACTTCTGTTTGAATAAACTATTAAATTTTTAAGGTTAGGTTACTATTAGTTACTTTATGACACACCAGATGCAATCAAATTAAACTTCTCACAAGGTATGTTATAAAATCTGGTTCGATACATGTATTATTTATTTTGTAGCTAAATACAAATTCTTGAATAAAATCCATTTCTACTAATAATTGTAGTATTTTTATAATAGGAACGTATTTGAATAGAGCGTTGAATTTACGGATCATATAATGCATCCTATCGTAATCCTACAGATTTTTTAATAGGTTGAACAATTTTGTCATGAATTATATTTTCTACTGTATTTACTTATGCTATTATTGAAAAGTAATTGAAAATTTTTTAATATGTTTTCAGTTTATATGGTATCTTTCAAAGAATCTAAAATATATTCCAATAACGGGAAAACTACAGTAGTAAATCCTTGCAATACTGTCATAATTGTTGTATCCAGTAGCCCCAATGGATGAACATTAAAATAAAATTTAAAATATTCGTTTCTGTCAGAAAATCGTTTAAATTTAATTAAAAATTTTCTTACAACTCGTCATTAGTTCCCTCAATTACCATGATCTAAATTGCTATGTTGATCAACCGTTAATGTACTTTTATAATTGCAATAAAACTGGTATAAACTTAATACAATAAGGTATACTAATATGATTGGCCTCGTTGGGTATTAAATTACACCATTATCAACTTTTTAATTGTTCTTTTTAACTGAATAATGTGCAGTACTTGTTGTTTCTGTGGACTATGGTAGAGCAGTTTGTATTAGACGCAGAACTATGGGCGTATTTGACGTTCCCAGTTTGCAATACAACAAATATGTGTTATCATTTTGTGGATTGTGGCCTCACCAAACGGCATTAAGGAAGCGCTTCTCGAATTTGGTGCTTTTATTGTGGACCATATCAGTGATATGGCCCTTGGTAAGTCTTTTCAAATTTCTATTGTCAATTTGTTTTATTGATTATTGCAATCATGTTCGAACCACAAATTAGGCTGAAGGTCTCGCTGATAACTCGAGCCGGGACATTGTCATTTTCTATGAAACTGTAGTGGCAATTATGATGATATTTGGTGGTTTTGCTCAATTTACGATGTTACACGCACGGCAAGAGAAGGTATTCCACCATTTTTTTATTTTCGTTGCTTAAATGTCGGAAAGATTAACTTTAAAGTTTCATATTACCTTTTTGTAGCTAAAAAGGTTGTACGAGAAAATAAATGCAGATTGGCGTGCCTTAACTGATGCAAAAGAAATTGCGATACTACGCAATTTTTCTCGTCACGGAAATATAATGATCTTCTCATATGCGGGTAATGCTTTTTCTTTTATACCGTATGCATCTTTAATGCATTTGATGCAAATTATTTATTTTCCACCTTTTAAAAATGTAAATTTTTTCAGTGACTACTTTTCTTTTTTGTTTGTTCTTTCTTGCATTGAATTATATGCCGTTGCTCATCGATGAAAATGCTTCAAGAGATTACTCGAAATTGTTCCCTTGCTATGCTAGTCGCTGGATTATCTGTGGCTATACGCGCAATCTTCAGGTCTTTGGGCATTCCAGCTTAAGTCTTATAACTGCGGTCTCTATGTACACGCTTGTTATTGGAATCTACATAAGCAGCGTCCAACACGTTTGTGGAATTTATGAAATTGTGTGGTAAGTATTTTTGGTATAATATAAGAAACGTTAAACGTGAGTTAGAACTATTACTATTTAGTTACTAATCAGCTTTGCATAATAAATTACGGATTGATTTCGTTAATAAAATAACGGCTAGTTGGTAAAAGCTGCTTTTAACACATGGTTAACCTTTAAGCTGCAGGGAAATTTCAGTACTAATAGGCCTCTCATAACGTGCAAAATGTATACATAAAGTCTCTGAATATCTCAGGTAGAGTCTCCGACCTGACTACTGGCCGATACATTGACCACTCCCGCAGCGCGAAGGTTAAAAGGTTAATTTCTTAACAGGAAAACGATTATTAATGTTACATTTTAAAATAGTTATAGGTTAAAAAAATTAGTAATAAAGAAAGGAGAAATAGCATTGGGGAAACTCAAGAATGATGCAGATGTCATCCCAGAAATAATTCAAATTATAGTCAAACATAAAGAAGCTGCCAAGTTTAGTATAATTGAATGAAGTTTCGTAACTATCAATTGTTAAAATTGTTCATTTTTTTCAGGGGAGTCCGAATGATTATAGGAATATTCAGTAAAACTTTTTTTGTAATGGAAATATGTCTTCTTATTTGTCTTGCTTTACTTATATTCGATGTTAGTAATTAGTGTTTAATAAAAATGATATATTATTCTAACTTGTCAATCAATTGTTTTAATCAATTTTCAGGTTAAATATAACATTTACAATACTCGTTTAACGATTGGAACAGTGTTTAGTGCATTGTCATTCACAATACAGGCATTTTATATGAATTATGGCGGTGAACAAGTTATACATTTTTCTAGCAAAATTCATTCATCCACGTAAGATTACTCATTTTAAAGAATGTTAAAAGTATTCGATTTTTACATTATGGTTTTGGTTTTAGATTCTTTATGCAATGGTACTTAACTTCTATTCCAGCTCGAAAAATGTTGCTTATGATTCTACAGAGAAGCACGAAAGCAGATACATTAAAAATTGGAATAATGCAGCTATCATTAGCAAATTTTTCATCGGTAATGTATTCAATTAATTATTAGTAATTATTTAGATAATATCAAGAGTTTTTAATTGAGAATAATCAAATTAAAGATTATTAAAGCATCTTGGGCGTTGGCTACTGTACTTCTGACTGTACAAAATAAGGTGAAATAATTGACAATGGCGCTCAACTGTTGTCAATAAAAAAAAAAACCGCTGCCATTTCATTGGCACTTAGCCTTCTTAAACTTTAATAAGTATTTGTTCACATATATACATGTAATATGATATTGAATGTGTACTAATATTAATATTATAATCTGAACAAAAAATGCTTGAGTTAACTGTTTTTTAAATAAAAATCTTGAAAATTTAATGACTATATTTCTGTTAATGTTTATGTACCCGTTGATATATAATATAAGGTTGAATAGGTAAGGTAGGAATTTTCACGACATTATCACATCCCCTTAATTGTTTTATGTAATTGGCTAAACCTAAAATATTATAGAACACTGAGTGGGTCTAAAGGTGCAAATTCATGGCAGAAACTCTGATGTAGTGTTACCAACCACTATATAAAATGTATCTGGTGTTACGGCTTGTCGCTAAAAAATCAGAGGCTCGTACCTTCTCATGCTTGACGCTGGAGCACCAGTTTTCCGCGTCAAGTTATATAACAATTTAAACATGCGATGATTAAATTACGATTGATTGTCAAGAAAAATAATCATAAGGAACATAGTTTTCAACAAACATTATACTCAACATTGTTTTGTTTTATACGTTAATTATCCGTGTTGTAAGGGAGGGACAAAATATCCTCCGATAATAATCAATTTAAAGTTTATACTAATAAATAAATAAATAATCAATTTATTTAAATTTAATACTTATTATTAATCCCTAAAATTAGATTTGAATTTGAGCTTGATCATTTTTTTTGAAAGTGTTTCAAAAGATTTTAAGCAATACCGCAATGGATACGATTTTTGAATAAATCGTAAAGTTTGAGGAAGCTAAGTGGCAGCGATTTTTTAAGTTTAGTACCGACTCAAGGTTATGTGGGCAGAACCAAATTGTTATCGTGTGTATCAGTTGGATTTTAGGATTGAATTTAACGCGAAATTTCACGGCCCTTTGATCTACAAAGTAATTCAGCCAAGAGGCGATGGTTTTAATTACTGTGCGCTCTTTTTACATCAACTAATGTATGAATAACACGGCTACCTTTCTAATTATTTTTAATTATCGCACGAGCCCGGGGATTTTACGATATTGCCCATACATATACACAGAACTGATAAAATTTGAAACTCCTCTCGTTGACTTCATCGAATCGATTTTTCTCTCGTCTCGCTCCGCGATCTGTTTAAAATTCACAAATTATACAAGTTCAATAGATAAATTAACGTTTGAAAAACTCGTCGTATAAATTTATAACTTCATCGCGGCAATTTCATTTCAAACTCGCCGTATAGAGGCTCGTCGCGTGCGCGCTCCGGTTATAAATTTCAAATCGATCGATCCGCAAAGTATTTCGTACGCGTATTATAGAAGCCATATTTTGTCAAATTTAGGAGATTCCTGAATTTCTGTCGGATGAATTATACGGGTCTATATCGCATCGCCGTGTCGATTTTTATTTGGAAAAACGATAATCTAAAACCAATTTCAACGGGATATTCTGTACTGTTATAACTTTGAGTTCTCTTTTCGGAGACAAAACTGTATTTTTTATTAAATATTCTATATTCTATATTGAATAATTTTAACTTATAGAATATGTTTCACAATAAGTATTGGTAAAATTAAAATCGACCTTTACGTTTGAAAGCATGAATTAAATGGATTTTACAATTACAAATTTTAACATTTACAAATGAAAAAAGTATTCTCTTTTCCATACATGATATAATTGTAATATATAAATTCCATTTCAGTTTCATATATAAAGTTTATTTTAAATAAAAAGAAAATTAAACCTCTATTGTACGTTTATATTAGACAGAAAGGTGTACATGTACATAATTAATCTATTTTTATATTAAGAAAAAGATATGACTGTTCGAAAACTACTTAAACTAAAAATGTTTTCATAATTTATGTAACTTCTCATATACGTTGCATATACTGACCGATGAATCTGCGGGTGCACCTGACTGCAATGTAGGCTTGGAAAGCGACTGCAATGATGCCGTACCAGACGGACCACAAGCTATTGACGTGTCCACGGCCGCAAGTGTCCCTCTTCCTCGACGACGAGCTGCTGGAGGCGGAAGCGGCGAACGAGCGGGGCTTGCCGTTGCTCCTTGAGCGCGAGCAGCCGATGCCGCCGTTACCGGTCGCCCCGGGCCCCGTCGACGTCACCCCGGCCGCGTTGACGCTCGTCACTACCGGCAACGCCTTCAGTGGCTTCTTGCACTTGGCCTGATTCACATCGTTGTTGTTCTCGTAGCCCATCAGGCTACCGCTCATCGACATCCTGGCTCCTGAACACACAGACGCATTACGTTTACACGACTTTTTCTTACTCTTTATTAACTTTTAGTTTTGCTTTTTGCTTTTTGTTTGGTCGCTTTGCAAGTGGAACGTTTTATTCACAAAAACAGTTGACTTTATTACTCAATAATTACATGAAGTCCCTCACCGTTACTCTCGAGGCTTTAAAGTTTCTTTTTTAAAAACTTATTAACATTTTTATGGTTCTATCCGTTACGTGCACCTTGTATATAATTGTCAAAACCCTTTTAATATGTTTAATTAATCATTACTTATAAATAGTAATATTTTTATGAATAAAATATTTTAGTTTTATTTTAGCTTCATTTCTCTTCCCGGTCATGACCTTTTTACAAGGGGATTTGACTACATTTTTACTTAACACGTGTTATTTTAACTGACTAATTATTTTAATTTTCGAGTAAAGAACCATCTATCAAGTAACAGGCAATCTTAGCATTTTTCAATCGGAATTTCCTTCGTTCCACATCGAAACTAAGGTAATGCGTTTCACAGGAGTGGAGAATAGATCACTTGAAAAGCTACTAAATTCAGCGATTTTTCGGGCTACGAAGGTGCGTGGCTGTGCACACTGCCAGGAAGAAAAAGAGAGCAGCACGGCAGGTGCAGTCACCAGGGCTTAAACGTCGGGGCAGGAGG
>UELU01147174.1:60745-74529 GCA_900490025.1 Megastigmus dorsalis
CGCTGCAACTTTGTATGGTATGCGTCATGACATTTGCGTGCGAGCGATTTATGCGTTTACCATATATATTTGCGTCTTATAAGTTTATACCGAAATAATGTATTATAATATTATCTGATTACAAGTAAAATTTGCGCCAAGAAAAAATGTTATATAATTCCTTAGTTCTCCGAATTTTCTAAAGTTTTTTAGTTTTTATTAATTAATATTCTAAAAAATGTAGGATCATTTACTATATGTTTATTTCGTGTTTCCATATTAGAGTGTGACAGGTTTTAATAATTAAATTTATAAAACTGCCATGCAAAAAATAGTTTTAACTGTAATACAGTATGGCAATTTCTGTAAGTTTTCTATTTACCATACTAGTATGGTATTTTCTAATAGATTTAAAGTATATCCCACTTAGACTAGATTAGTATGGCACTTTCTTCTGGCCGAATTAGCAAAAATATCCACAAAAATTCTCTCAGTGTATAATTTGATACAACGAATAACACTCTATATATATGCCCTATACTTATATGCCTAGTGCGTAAAATCCAGAAGGGTAAATAGACATTGACCCGGTACCATATCATGCTATGTTATGCTGCATGCAATTATAGTTTATAGTAATTAATTAATTCCATCGATTCGAGTTTTTATCTAATGAAATTAACTACTTGGATTGGCTGTGCAGAAGCTGATGAAATACCGCGTTTTTAAAATACGATATTATTATTATGATCTTTTCGTTTCATAACTTTACGTTGCGTCTGTGTCAGTAAATCAGATACTTTATATTTACTTTTCGATCGACGCAAACCACATCAAAATGAAGTATTTCTCGCGCGATGAACTTACGTAACAATATGCATACATACGATAGCAAATTCAGCCTCGCGACACTTTAATAACGGGCGTTGGGTTATTCTATACATACATATCAACTACGCACGCAACAATATAAAGGGATAATGCGGGCGGCTCGCGGGGAACTTTATCGATGGAGCGACCGGCCGCGGCCAGCTCATTGTTCCATTATTACGCGCGCGCGCGGCACGGCGCAAGGTGAGCCTCGGGAGAAGACGAGCGAAAAAAGAGGAATGATTAATTCCCCGCGAGCGTTAATATCGGCGTCGTAGCTCCTAGCTATATGTATAGATACAGGTATACGAGGACCGTGAGCGCGGGGAATGAATAATGGACGGAAGAGAGGAGCGCGCGCAAGGCGCAAATCCGGGCAAAAACCGAGCGAGCGAAAGAGAGATAGAGAGAGAGAGAGAGAGAGAGAGAGAGAGAGGGAGAAAGTTCGGAAAGCGAAAGCTCCCGGGAAATCGAAGCGAGAGTCTCGGACTTTCTCCTCTATTCTGCTTTCGCTCTGCGACTGCGTCTGTATGTGCGTGCATGTGTGTGCACGTTCCCTCGGTCCGCGTTTTCTATGCGCACCCCCTTATATTCCCTTTTTTGTTTCCCTTACAATTGCCCTCGGATTGGCCGCTCTTGAATTATTGAATTCAGCATTTTTCGATGCAGGCCCAGGAGCTTCGGATGGACGCTTCTACTTTGTATTCGTCAAGTTGGTATAGTGCAGGGTCTTGCGATTATCCAACTGTTTACTTAATGGCGAAAAGCTCGATGAGAAGCAGATGAAAAATCCCTGCACCGTTTAATTATTCATGTATTTATCAGTCTACAAAGATAACTGAATTAATCGACAAAAAAAATAGGTCAAAACACGTATCCACGGTTTGTTATTATACAATATGTTAATAAACGAATCCATGGATTGAAAGTTCTGGGTAAACAATAAAAAGCACTGAAATTATCTGAATCCATCTAATTTACGAGTTTAATACATATATATTCGCTTATATCAATTACAATCAAATCCAAACTGGCTCGTAAGGAAACTTGGCCTCGGGACTATAAACCAAACTCATCTCGAAGTAAAAGAAATCATCGCGAGCTGATGGTAGCTCTCGCGAGTACACCGGAAGTTCTACATAAGAGGCCGATAAGTCAAACTCGCGTAATAATTCAAGCTGCGATCCCGGCGCACGCATTAAAGCTTTAACTCGCCTCTTATAAAATCGCCCGAGCGTCTGTACGTTTTACGAGAAAAAAAAAATAACGAGGCGAGCAGAAAGAGTAAGAGTAATGGCTCGTACAGGTTTCGCTCACCCGCTGTTCGACAATGAAACTCGCTTTCCACTCTCTCCTATAGACGCCGAAAAACGTTGAGTGTACGGGTAGAGGGAGAGTCTGGGCGCGTATGTTCCCCGACGTCACGCTCTCTCTCTCTCTCTCTCTCGAAGGAAAATCCAAAAGGAAGGAAGCAGTCGCGCAAGAAATTCCCGCATTGTTCTCGCGCTCGCTCGCGTCTCCTGCGTGAAAGGGATTATCGTCTCGAACTATGCTTATCTCTTGGTATCTCTGTGCTCGTCTCTCTCTCTCTCTCTCTCTCTCTCTCTCTCTCTCTCTGTCTACATGGGATTTTACGCGTTGCCTCGCCCGACACCCGGCATCTGGGAGATTTGCATTCCCTGCCATGCGGCCCCGAGAATCCTTCCTTCGCGCCCCGTTAACGTGACATTCGTATAGACTGTATACTTTGTTGTACACTTGAAGCTTTTAGTGTACAGGGGGAATTCGATTTCTTTTGTCCTCGTTTACGTGCGAGTATTTGAACAATTGGCTCAACGCTTTATGAGTCTGCAGCTATTTCTAGTGCTGCTATACATTTTAACACAGCAAATAATTTTTGTGCGCAGAAACGCAAAGCTTCCGTTTCTTCTTTCCTTTGAATGTTGAACGAAAGGCACTACTGCACGTGCCGGCCGCAATAAAAGCGACGTCGAATTCGAGTACTCGATCCCGTTCCGTCGCGCGCTAATACATGGACTCGACGATTCTCGAGCCTCCGCGATCGGATCTCTCGGGTCGTCGGGCGCGCCAACAACACAGCAGTGGAGCAGAGAGCAGCTCCACCAGCACACAAACACACCTAACCTCAAAATCTCATTTGGCAAGTGGCGCAGTCAAGAAGGCGAGAGATCTGTGGCTCGGGCGGCACCAGCGGGCAAGGGTTAGAAAAAGGGTATAAAGCGCAAGCTGCGCACACACACAGGCACGCGAGCACTGCAGGAGAGGTGTGAAGAAGGAAAGCGGGTCGGAATGCCGCCTATACATGTAACACCCGTCGAGGGAAAAAATGCGCACATACCCAAGTGCCCCAAGGAGGTTATAGGGGCGCGGGCGTAAAAGGGGGCGCTGTAGCGCGATAATTCTAGGGCTCTCTCTCGCTCACTAGACTCGCTTCCTAGCAGAGCAGGAGTAGGAGGAGGGAGTGATCGTTGAGTACGCGGCTGCGGAACCCCTGAACGTTCGTCGCTCTTTCTCTCCCCCTCTCTCTCTCTCTCTCTCTCTCTCTCTCGAATATATCGCGTCCTCGACCCTAACTGTCGTTCCCTTTTCCCGGTACTCGTGTGTGAGTGTCTATCTCTCTCTCTCTCTCTCTCTCTCTCTCTCTCTCTCTCTCTCTTTCGGTGTGTGTGTGTGTGTGCGAGGGTGTGTAACAATGCACATGCCTTCGCTTCTAAACTTGGCGCCTTTGGGCTGGGTGGTTGCGTCACTTGGGATGACTGGGCTCCGCGTGTTAATTGGTTCGACTATAGCTCTGAAAAGCTGGTCCGGCGCCGCTTTGTTGTACTCTCTTTCTCTCGTTTCGTTGCTTTTTTGGGGGATCGCTTCGTGTGCGGCTCGTTAACCTGTACTTATGGGCTGGGAGAATGAAATGTCGGGATTTGAGGGAAGATCAAGGGCTGAAGCTTTGTAATTGGCTTTGGATGAATTTTTTATGATACCTCGGAGTTTAAATAATAATATTCTGTATAAAATTGTATTTGAATCATTTGATTCAAAAGTTCATCAACAATTGATACAGTATATACAAATATGTTATTAAGAATATTAAAATTTTAAATTTGGTCAAACTTTTTCACAAACAATAATTGCATTTTCTCCTGTCAAAATATTCAAATATTCAATTAAAGTTTTCATAAGCTGTGATTTTATATTTTTATATAAGAAAAATAGAATTGAAAAATTGTCTACGAATCAAAGAAATTTGAATATCTACAGTTATTCAGTCCGTCGGGCACCACGACACCGAATTCCCAAGACGTAAACAGTTCATTGGACAAAAAGGAGCACTTTTCGAGAAAAGGATCCGGACGCAGAGCGCACAGTGTCTTGCTTAATCGAATTAGGAATCGATAAAGGAGGGAGCGAAAAAAAAGGGATAGGAAGTTTCGTAAATCCATCGAAGCGCGCGCCACTTAAAATGTCAAGGCAGTTAAGAGAGTGTCTGGAGAACGCTGTGTAAGGTCTCGGCGGCGGCTAGCTCGCAGATAAAGAAAACGGCCGAGGTGCAGTTGGGGTAAATACTTGACGGGAAAGAAACCCTCGGCTAAATCCGAAGATTGATAAAGGAAAGATAGAGAGCTTTTCTTCTAGCTATACCTTTTGCCTTTTATTTACTGCTGCTGCTGCTGCTGCTGTTGCGATAGGATACAGCAATTATTTTTCAAAATTTGCAGATCTCGACGCGTGAGTCGAAAAGTTTGCTCTGAGGTAGGAGGGAGAAAAGTAATTTATCTGCGGCGGTGGGGCGACAGTTTGTTTTCTTTTTCCGCGCTTGTTTAAAAAGCAGATGGGCGATTCTGTGCACTCCTTCCCGCTTTTACCGAAGAGCCAAGTTTGCCGTCTGCTACTACTGAGGCGTTGCTTTTCAGCTTCTTACTTTTTTTTTTTTTTTTTTTTAAAGTGTTTTTAAAGTTTAACTTCGGCGAGTCTCGAGGACGAAAATCGAGTTTTAACCGAAGCAGCGTGAAACATTAGCATAATTGAATCGCGGATGACGATTTCGTTTTCTCCTTTACCACTTCGAGCTTATCTCGCGGGACGCGTTAATAATTCATAACCCCGCGAAAATTGAAATAAAAAAAAAACGAAAGCTGACGTCGCGCATTTTAAAAGTTGTATCTCTTCATCAATCTCGCGCTTTGACGAAATACCAAATTAAAAATACTCGCGACAAAGGATTCTTTTGGCAACTTTTTCATTCGCGCGTCACGTGTGTTATAAAGAGGACGCGTCTTCGCATTGCTACCGAAGGCACGCATTTCACATACAAATCCGACAGATTAATACGGCGGACCAACTAAAAGCCAATCAGAAACACGATAAAAAAAGAGAGACAGAGAGAGAGAGAGAGAGGTAAAACCGAGTCGTAAAAAAGGGACTGGACTGGTGGAAAAAAAAATGGATTGAAACGCGGAGCGGAAGCGTAATAAAGCCGCCGGGGGCTTAATTAATGATGCGCCGTGCGTCCCCTTTGCACCGCGCGCGAGTTGCCCGCGTCCAGCGAATCGATATACGTGTTTTTCCACCGACAATGTCGATCTCATCTCCCTTTTGGCCAGTGCGGTGCACGTGCCCCCCTCGCGTCATGTATAAATGCATGTGCATCGCCTATATATATACGCATATAGTCGCGAATTCATGAAGGTGAGTTCGCAACTGCCCGCGGAATGCCGAAAGTTACGTGTAGCGTGTATGCGGCTTCAAGTGCCCGGGAGGGGGCAGGTATATTTTAGGCCGAGCGGAAGGTAATTTGTTTGGGCCGAGCTGAGCGAGGGGGAATTTTAGAGGCTGGAAAATCGATATTTGTCGCAGGACTGGGACTAATGCTGACGTGCGTCTGTTTTTAAGAGGATAGCGAGGTTTTACTCTACTGTTTAGAGCCGAAATCCTAATGGTTATATGTAGATTAGTACGAATAGAGAAATCAATATACAGTTGTAGTACACGGAGAAAAAAAAAGAAACAGATCTGCGTGAGTTCTCTTTGAAACTGTTACCTTAGGCTTCTGACGTTAGCATTACTGAAAACTTACGTAATAGATTCTACATAAGTGCTCTGTTACACTTACGGTAGAAAAAGATTTATACAATTTTTTTTTTACTTTACTAGCCATTATTTTTGACAAAATATTCCTGTCTTAATGTAGAATCTTATGTAACGTATTGAAACTTTTAAAAATATTTTGGAATAGGACTGAAAAATACCAAACCAAATCCGGTTTTTAATGTTGTATATTGTTTTCTCTCAAATGATAAAAGTGTGTTATGAATTTTCGAGTTTCGAAATTTCTAATACACATTATGTAGTAAGGACTAAAAGAAAGCTTCGGTAAAGTTTCAAGTCAAAATTTTTAATAGATCAAAAGATCATACGAGATTTTTTGTTGTGGTTTTCGATTCGGTGCGCGCGAGCGCCATGAGTCCTTCGTTTATATTTAAGTCCCTCGTGTTAAAATTACTTAATTTGATAGACTGATGTTACAGAAGAGTGCTTAATCGACTACTCGCATAATATCTTCGTAAGTCTTGAATCTTGAGTACATCTAACGTTTGCTTTTCTCCGTGTAAAGAGACTTTCAATGATGGTCACCATCATAGCTACTATATTACGTCCACTCTAAACTTCTATAGCTAATATGTAGTAAGAAAGTCCGACAACATTAAACCAATACTCATCTGAAAGCTGAATTTCGTAGACTAAAAATTTCGAAATCTATCAAAGCAAAGACGAAAATGGATCTCAGAATCGAGATTCACAACCCCGGAAAGCCAAACCCGAAAATTCAAAATTCCAAAATCAGCTCGTAGCATAGCCGTCGTCGATGCGAGGAGCATAGAGGGCCACCGGAGCGCGCGCGTAATCGCAGGAATTTCGGTCAATCGCAGAGTGCGCAGGGCGCACCTTTGGTCTCTCTCCTAGCAGCGGTGTTGGCCGGGTCGCTGCTGGCCGAGGCCGCGTCTGGTCCCATTTGGAAGCGGTGGTGCGCGATACTGGCCTGCTGCCGCACGAGGTAATAAATTATCCGCGCGCGCACGAGGATGTACGAGGAATTCCGGTGTACACGTGCGGCATTCGGGCGCGATACGCCGGCTCTTTTCCGTAATTCTCGTCCGCTGGTGCTTCGGCAGGCTTGTTTACTCTTTTCCTCTCTATCCTTTTGAAGGTACGCCGAGGGACTTGGTTTAAGTGCGCTAGCGTAGTTTTGTCCCGCCGCGGGTTTTCATTATTTCGTATCACGCGCACTCTTTCGGCGCGTTTGCTATACGCCACGGTATTTTCGCTTTATGGCTTTTCCTTGTATACGCACTGGACGTGTGTCCGTGTGTGTGGAGGGTGAATTGTACAATGTGCGGGAGAAGGGCAAGTGCTTGACGACTCGGTGGATGAAAATGCGACTATAGTCTATGCGAGCACGAATAAATGTGTGCGCGCGGGTGCATTAATTAGGCGCGATCTATACTTCATAAACTGTATTTTTCTCGATGTTAGAATTGATTTAGCAATGAATAATAAATCATATTTACCAACTAATTTACTCTTGTTTTATATTAATAAAGCAATTAATAGTTTATGATTATTTTATGAATTAAACAAATATAAAAACAAATAAGATATCTACTCGCGGTAAAAAAGGACAGAATATTTCGAACTGGATGATTATTATGTAGTTTGCGTGTTCACAAATTTATTATGTAAACTATTTACCGTGGTAAAGAAAATGTAAAATCAGATTAAATCTTGGAGTTCGTTGTAAATTTAAGAAAATAAAGCGGTCGAGCGCAGTTTCTTGGCGGCTAAAACGGCCGCGAAATTTACGCCTGCGATTCCGCTAATAATGGAAAATTTTGCAAAAGATCTATAATAATTACACTTTATAGCAGGTAAGGGACGCGAGCTTTAATTATCTCGCGATACCATAATACACGCACACCACGAGGCAACTTTGCGTAAACATCATTACGAGGGGAATAATGAGCCTTCCGCAGAGTAAAGCCCCGTGCAGCATCTCGACGATACCTTGCTCGCGCCCACGCTGTCTTATATATAAGTGCGCAACCGAGGAATCAGCTGACTGCGATAAACTGTGCTATAAAATAAGCGAGACTAATTTTGTATATGCGCTTAACGTTTTTACGCGCTATTTCGATTTGAAAAATACTTTGGTACATTTAATTTGATTGTTATGCTGTAGGACTTGAGAATAATAATGTATTCAAAAAATATTTATATTTATTAAAAACGAGGAGAGTATAGTGGAGTGCCGGTGACATATAATGAGCGTAAGCCTTGCTGTTGTACACGAGGCAGACGAGCAGTCACTGAATTTCCCAGCGGGGCTAATTAAAATTGCAGTGCTCAAAATAATGTGTACACAAATTATTAAAATTGTCCGGGCGTTGTTGCACCGCGACACGGTGCACAAAGTAGCGCGCCTCGACTTCCCCCCATCGCTTCCGAGGCCTTTGTTCATCCGAATATTAACATTCATCGCGCGAATCATAAAAAAGGGAATAATTTTATCGTAATAGTATTGTACAACTTCCACGTTGTGTAATTGTATCGTTCCAAACGTAAATTTCAATTAAGAACTGTTAATTGCGGTCGATTGTTCTCGAAAGTACAGTCGAATTATGCAAGGAGCGAAACAAGGGAGAGAGAGAGGCAGAGAGCAAAAAAACAAAGACGCGTTGAAGGAAAAAAGAGCTGCCGCCGTTCCCCGCAAATGTCGTTTTTCGCAAATTGCGCCAAGTGTCATAACAAGAGCGTCGCGCGAGACCCTTTCGCTCAACCGAATTCAATCCGTTTTACCCGTAAAAGAGGTTATGAAAAAACCATGGAAGTCTTTTACGGATTATGTGGGAGTTGGAGCGAAAGTGAACGAAAGCGTACAAATGCGATTGAAATATTCACGCTGAATCTTAAAAACCTTTGGCAAAGTAACTAGTTTACCGTTACAATGAACAAAGTTTGAGCAGTCGGCAATATACAAACAATGAAATTCACCGCATATCCGTGATCAAAATATACAGTCACCGCGTTCACAATGGTTAATTAAAAAGCTACCGAGGCCGTCGTGTGCCACGTAAACAAATTGAATAACCTCGCAGTCGGGGCAAAGATACTACGGGGCGCAGTTTATAGATCCGCCGAAGAAAATTAGCAAATTTAATGAAAGACCACGAGGGCACTTTCGTCTCTCGAGGTGTCAGTATCGCGCTCAAAGCCGCTGTCTGGCGCAATGAGACATCGAGACGTTTTTCCCTTTGTAAAAGCGAGCGATGTTTCTCGTTCTTCTTCCTCTTCTTCCTCGGGAGAAGCCAACGATGCGACTTGGTAAGCCGACTCCGTTTTAATCAGCGACAATTGCGAGAGTTTTGGCTTGCGTTTTAGGACAGGAGAGATTTTAGCTCGCCTGCCGATTGTACTTTGCTGGTTTGTTGCGCGGGTAAGACTGACTTTATCTCCTCTCTGTCGCTCTTTATTTTGCAGACTGTCGAATAAGAGTTGACGAAGCGCAGAGGGTTGTAATTAGTTAAGTATTTCTCAGCGATGTATAGTTTGCTTGAAAGTGCGAAGAGCCTAGAATGAGCCTAGAATGAGCCTAGAATATAAATCATTGCATTGATATGTGAAGTTGAAATCCTAACTTGCAAATATGAAATATAAATATATTCCATTTTTATTTATTAAATACATCAACAAAAATAATCACTTATTATTTTCTCTGCATTAAAACAGCCTCGTTTACAATGTTTCAATTTTCTCCCTACATAAAAAAAGTCTATATGCAATGGATCAAAAGAAGACATTTCTTTATACGAAAATAAAAAGCAGCTCGTACATTTGGTCAGCACGAGCTTAAGCAGAGAACGAGGCAAAGTCCATTTTCGTTGTTATCGGCCGACCCAAGACGAAGCAAACACAAAAGTCTCCCGCGACAGACGACGACACACGAGACGCGCGCGGATCCGCGGAGGAAAATCCTATTTGCCGAAACAATGCGACGCGGCTGTCGAATCAAAGAAGAGAGGCAGCAACAGCAGCAGCGTAGAAGGCGCAAAAAGACGAGGGGGAATTTCACCTCTTTTTATTCGGCTCTGCTTTCCTTCCTCCGTTCGCGAGCTTCCTTTGTGACTGGGCGGGTGCGCGCGCGCGCTCGTGTCAAGGAGAGATGCCGTGTGTCGCTGACACGTCGATCAGTTCGCGGCAAACTTTCTTTTTTTTTCTTCTTCTTCTTTACTTACCCTCTCCAAAGGTCCGAGAGAGGTGCTTGTGTGTGTTTGTGGGTGTAGTAGTGAGGGAACGAAATGGAATCGGTGAGAGTGGAGCGAGGGAAAAAGTGGCTGCTGCGTTGTATGTAGGGGAACTTTGGCTATGGAGTGGGATTGCATTTGGGGAATAATTGGAATGGAGATTGATTTTTTTTTCTCCTCGTACAGCTGCGGGGATATGAATTTCCCCTTAATTTTTATAGTTGTCGAGTCGCGTCGGTGCTTTGTGGCTTCGAGGCCTGATGATGTACAAACTCGTTTAGAAAACAAATACCCGAGAAAATTGGATTGACAATCGTGCTCTCGGAGTATATAAATCCCTTATGTTTTCCACACGCATTTCTCAGCTGTTATTTGAATTTCACTGATTAATCGGTCGAGAAAGGAGTACGCCCTTTCATTCCTTGAATAAAATTGTAAGGGCAGCGTACGAAACTTACACTATCATTTAGAGTATGATAAGGGATAGACGAGTATAGAAAGACACTGATTTTCAATTATCTTTTTATCAACTTTTTCTTTGAGTAAGTAGGTAATTTTTTTTTAAATTGACTTTTGGTATTCTAAATAATGACGCAGGTTGCCCCTAGATTCTACTTTTTATTCCAATCTCGTAGGGGTATCTTCCTTTAAAGTAAATTTGCTCATAAAAATGATAAAGCGAACTCATAAAATCTGATTGAACTAAGACGCGTATTATATATTTCCCGAAAAGAGCATCAAGTATGAATGAAGTGCAAATCTGGAAGTGAAGGAAGCCCGAGTATACAAGCGAGCGTAGGAGAGACCTCGTTATCCGGATGACGGAAACGCGTAGGCCGATGGAAAATAAGTGTCACACATCGGCTCTTGTCTACACTCCAGTCCCACCGATAACAAAACGAGAGGCTGAGAGCTGTGTTTTCATCGCGTGTGTGCAAGAGAGAGAGAGAGAGAGAGAGAGAGAGAGCGCACGAGTTTAATAACAACGGAACTATACACAGGCCGAGCGATAAAATGAGCGGCGCCCGTTCAAATCGTCCCGATGGAGTATTCGCGCGCGGCTACGTCAAGTGGTCATTGACCAAATATGCGGCCGGTGCGATCCTCGATAATAATAGTTCGCGCGGCCTGAACGCCAGCTGCCGTACTGCATATAGTGGTGCAGCTCGACGCTTCGATCGGACGTGTAGCGGTGCTCGCTGGGGCTCGACTCGCCAGGCTGACTCGTTGCGACTTTTCTACTTGATGGATGCGCGCGTGCCGCGAGGAGCGCTTGTTAAACTTTCTGTGCGATGAAGTGTGTTGCGAACGTTTTTCTCCAAACGCTACTTCAAATTTGTTGCACACAAGAGTGGGGATTGATTTTTGTTTTTTATTCAGCTGCGGTCCAATGAAAGTTATTGTTTGTTTGTTTTTACGAGTTATTATTAAGCTGGAATTCATTTAATCAATTGTTCGCCGCGAGTTAGTGGAACAGCCATTATTTTCACGAATAATTTCGATGGAAGTAAATGTATTTGGTATTAGGTAATAGTTTAGCTAGTCTGATTTTGCAACGGAAGTAACACAGTCATTTCGGAATTTACTGGTAACAAACAGATTTTTGTCTAAAAACAAATAGCGAATTGTACATGAAGTACGCGCAACTGAGAGAAAAAACGACGCAACGAGCAGATCTCCGGTGTAATAAAGAAAACAGAGCGCGGTATAGCCCGGTGGAGTTGAACGAGCGGCCAGTTTTGCGCAATTCCCCGAGCAGCAGCAGTAGCAGCCGATTCTCTCTCTCTCTCTCCCTCTGCACGATGATAAATAATCGCTCCGCGCGTCCGAAGAGAATCCGCAGGAATGACGCGTAGCCCGTGAGTCAGCCTGTCGCCATGGCTACGCAGACACGAGCTGCTGCTTTTCCTCTCTTGAGGTACGGCTACGACTCTCTCTATCTCTCTCGAGTCTCCAGTCTCCCGACTCGCAACTATATTTCTTCGCCTTCCACTCTGACTGTCTCTCCTCCTAGTCGGCTGATGCGTAATGCGCCGCTGGAATCGGTTAATCTTTCGACGATTACACTTGCTTCCACCTTGATCTATGATTTTTCGTGGTTTTGTTTACGCGATGAATTAAAGTGAAATGAAAGTCTCGAGTAGTTTGAGTTAAATTAGAATAGTGTAATCCACACTGATGTTTTAGCAAGATTAATCTGCAAAGCATTTGATAGGTACGAATTGCAGACGATATTGCTGTAATTTTTAATGATAAAAAATTGCGTTCCGTTGACGATACTGTGTAGTATATAAAGAAAAATCGCATCATTTCGTTCTCATCGATATCAAAGACAGGCCAGCTGATTAAGTGATAGGAAGAAAGGAAAGCTCGCTGTCGAGCTAAAAAATCAATAATTTCATCATCGTAAAAAGAGCAGCAAGCGAGTAAAAAGGAGAGCGAGGGGAAGAGACCAAACACGCGCGAGAGACTGCAAACATCGCACAATTGGTCATTGCCGAATTAATTGCGAACGCAGGGCGTTTAATTTCTCGGTAGCGCGACTCCCTCTCGCAGATTTTTCCCGCCTCTCTCCCGAACTCTCGTGTATATATATATATATACGCAATACGGTCGCGTAATAATGAATTTCACGGGGTATAGGCAGAGCCGCTGCAGCATCAGCCTTTACTTTTTCTATGTGCGAACGAGCTGTGCGAGCGTGGCGCGGTACTACTGCACTTTCGGTGCGCTCGCTAAACTTCGGGGCCAACAGTTTTCTTTTTAATTACTTTGGCAAAGCTCGACCGGGCTTTTACTCCCTTTCTCTCTCTCTCTCTCTCTGGCCCCTCGAGCGCCGGGAAGCAGATGTCATAATAAGAGGACGCGATCGGTACTGAGAACAAAATTAAATTTCCTCTTTCTTTCTTTTCCTTCCTGCTTCTTCTCTTCTTCTTCTTATTCTTCTTCTTCTTCTTCTTCTTCTACTTCGGCTCTTTACTTTCTTTCTTGCCTGCCGTAATTGATACTAGTTTCTATTGAGCGACAAAAGGTAAATCTTACAAACGATGTACCTGCTTGATTTCTTAAAGAAAATCTTCAAGCTTCGTTTGATTTTGAAGCGAACGATTTTTTATTAAACTTTATAACTGCACTGTGACCTACACCTATTTTATTATATTTCAATATTTTCCGTGAATAAGAAGATAGTCAAAAATAAAGTTATAAATTGGTCAGAGTTAATTTTGGATTTCCATAAAACTGGTTTCTTTCCGCAAAAATAAAGACTTTTCATATCCATTTCAATCTATTAACAAGCGCTCGAGATAATAAATTAAAAAATAAATATCAATAAAAATTTGAAGAATCGGATACAATGAAAGAGATAAATATCATGGAGCTCGAGTATAACGCTTTAAGTCTTTGCGCGCGTAGCAGTCGGTATAAGGTGTTACACGAATTTCACATGCGTCATAAGGGCAATAATCGAGGCGGCGGTGGTGCGTTTATAAAAGTTCGCCGATATTAGATATCGCCTCTCTTGCCTTTAAAACTCACTGCTTGTATATGGGTTTATACGCGATATATCTGAAATGCCGACGATTGCCGCATGGATATTTTCACCCTTCCCCCCCCCCCCTC
>UELU01147174.1:74549-117655 GCA_900490025.1 Megastigmus dorsalis
CCCCCCCCCTTCCCTTATTCGCCGCGCATTTTTTTACGACCGCCTCTTTTTTCTCAGTTTTCTTTTATTTATCATCGAATTTGCGGATTTACGAGGGGGCATCGATCTTCTTTTAAATTGGATTTACTTTATACTCGGCACGTTTTATCGAATGCTCCTCTATACCTTTTGCTTGTCATATTTTTCTCTCTCGGGAAAAATTAAGCTTCTTCTTTTGACTGCTGATCGTTCTTTTTCGCGTTATTTTTATTACCGCTGATAGTGTTGATTTTCTTGTTTATTATACCCAACTATTAAAGTCTGAAACGTTTTCCACTGAATACTTTCATTATATTTTTCCAATAATTTGATCTGAATACGTAAATGAGAAATGTTTATTAAAAGCTTTATAAGTACTAGATGCATTGGAACTCAAAATAAAGATTATAATATTGTTTGTGACTTTTCACATAACTTAATTATTTTTCATCGTGATAGCCAACGTAAATATTCATACTTCTCCCATAAACTCTTGTTTTATACTTAAGCCCCAATAACTGCAATGCTTATATATACATATAAGCGGATATCTCAAAGCCATTCTTATCGCCAAAAACGCAGCTTCTATAGTACAAAAGCGAGGTAGAAGAGCATCGGTATATAGATCGCGATTAAAGCTTCTCGACGCGTAAACACGTATTTCGTCCAAGAAGAGCATACGCATTGCGTCTTCCCTTCCGCCCGATTCTCCGATGCATACACATCGCACATCCTCTTCCCCCAAGAAAATCGATCTCTTGGCGTTCGAGACACGGGGAATTTTTCTCTCTCATCCGTTCCGTCCCCCTCTTCTCGTTTTTCTCCCGCTCGTCGCGCGACAGAGCCCCATGTGTGCACTAGTCGCCATAGAAACCACGTGCGCGTGTAATGTCCTATAAGCTCTTATACGGGGAGGGCGCGACGGTATAGGAGAGTGGAGAGCTAATGTATACCACCACGCTGCAGCTCCTTACTTCTTTAAATTAAGGGATTGCGCGGGGAGTGGTGTTTCCGAGAGAAGAGGAAATGGTTCGAAGCGACCGCGCGAGTTGAAGCGCAGGTTTGCTTACCTTTTTTCACAAAATGAGTCAGCGATTCGCGATTAGAACTTGTATCGATTTTCAATTGTGATCAGTAGGAAATACATTCGATTGGTATAAGGCAAATAAATCTAACACATAAGGTGTTGTCAGGAGAGTAATTCCTTGAAATGTAATTTATATGCTGATTCTAAAAGAACCTGCATTTTTAAAAGAGAATTTTAGAGGAAATCTCAAATGAAAAAGAAAGAAAAGAAACGGAATACTAGGGTTTCGTTCTCGGCCCATTAACAAAATTATTATTCCACTTCTGGAACCAAGAATAACGTTTTTTAAGCGATTACTTTCTAATAAATTATAAAATTACGTTTCTATAAAGAAATAATAAGATCAAGAGAATAGTTAATTTTCGCTCGAAAAAAAGAGAGCAAACATTTGATTCCGCGGTTTTCTCGCGAAAGACATCGAGAAACTTCAGTAGAACTTTTCCGGGGATGTTTGATGCATGTGCGGTGTCGAACTGCGTTATCCGGTGATTGATGACTGATTTTCAACTCGACTTTTTTTCGGTGAGAGTCAAACGTGCCGAGCAAAGTTTTTTCGTCCAGTTCTCGACGTTTCTGTGGAAATCAAGCTGCAATTCTAGAAGCGTCAATTCTCGTGTATAATTAGAAACAAACGAGGCGATCGAAGTTTAATCATTGTCGAACTCACAAATTAGATTTAAATCAACGGTACTTTGTGCATGCGTTCGTTGTTTGCGCACTGATCAAACGGAAACAATATACTCACTATGTGTTTAAGCGGAGCTTTCATAGCAGTGCATTTTTAACAATCTTCCGTATCTGCATGAAAATCAAGGTTTACTTTTCGCTGCCCGCTATAACTATAGTTTTTTTTCTAACCTTAGTCCTATTAATTTATCAATGATTCAACAGAATGAGTACACTCAGATTTGGAATTTCCAAAAAACTATATAAACTCCATATAAGCAATACTGTACCAACCACTTGTCCAGTATTAGAAAATGAAACGACTATTATACTTTTGGATTCGATTCATTTTTAAGCGCAAAACCGAAGGAAACAGCAAGTTTGTATGTGCTAAAGGGAAAAATAGGGGGGCGGGGGGAAAGAAAGGAGGTGAACGCACCGTCGAGATCCGTAAAGGAAAGTTCCTATCGCCGAAGCGAGAGAGGGGGCAAGAGCAATAAGACGGAAACACGTGCTTCCAAGAGCCAAGATTTATGTGATTGTCCAAAATCGATCGCGGATACGCGCGCCCAACTTTCGCTCTCGTCCTCGGACCCTCGCAAGCTCACTCGCCTTTTTTTTTCCTTTCTCCCTCTCTCACCAAAGGATACGTACACGTATACCCTTGCGTAAGTCACGAGGGTGCATTTCGACGTTTTATGAAGTTAACGATCCGCGCTCGTGTGCGTGTGTTATGTTTCTTTTGCTCTTTCCTTATTGCGAAATTTATGGGCAAAGTTATTGGACTTCGCCGCTTGCGGATGTGCTTGGGTGTGTATATTTTGGGAGGAGCAGGGCGTACACGTCGCGTCTGTACCTTTGCGTAATTATGGAAAATGGTTGAGTACGTGAGGTGTATCGATGAGTAAGTGTGATGAATTGAACTTAATTAATTGCAATAAACATTGAGAAAATTGATACAGTCGTTGGACTGAGAAATAAGCCTTGTTACTTTCCTTATTATTTTTGTTTTTTTATATCTGCGCATATTCCATTAAATGATTAATCGAGACTTTTCTCGTGTTAAATTTTTATAAAAACATTTCGAAAAAGAACCGGCATTGTTTCCATCGAATCAAATAAACGTTTGTATACTGACGCACCCGATCGTTACGGACCATTTATATACATTTTAAATTATTCACGATTTCCCCAATCCGGGCGCAAAGAAGGCACTCTCTTCCCTTTTAAGGATTCAATGGAAGAAAACAGACGAAGTCTGCGGCCTCCTGGGAGAGGATCCTGGGATTATTAAGCCGCGTGTCCTCTCGGTGGACGAATGAATCAGCGGTTATCAGGAATCGCGCATAGATCCTGAAAAACGAGTCTCAGGAGAGAGACAGAGAGAGAGAGAGAGAGAGAGAGAGAGACACGAGCGAAGAGATCGATTTTCGCACCGCCGCGCGCGAGAGGAAAAATACGCGAGAGAATATCTCTGGGGATCTTAGTTTCGAGAAAAGACTGAGAAAATTCAAGCATCGTATGCGAATGTATGTGTATGTGTAGGTGAATCGCGAGTATTACTTTGTCGCGTCTTTGTGCGGAATTGTGATTTCGCTGAGTGTGACTGTTTCCTTTATTTCGAATCATTCGCGGAAAAGGGGATGTTACTTTTTCAAATGGAGGAGACTCGTAAAAGGATTCATTCAATTTAAATTGTTCGTGCGCTATGTGTTTAATTAAAATATATATAATATACCCTTTTTAAATTAAAGCGAAATTGAACTTTGTAAGATAGTAATGCAATTTTACACTAAATCCATCGAGTAACATTGATATAGTGAGAATTGTCTATGTTATTCAAAAACAAATATTGGAAAGAGTTGTATAAATAAATTTAAGTAGATATTTGTTTGAAATGGTAGGAAAGAAAAATGTAGGTACTCAAGTTGATCGATTAATTATTTAACTTTTTAAAAATACGGCATGAAATCTTAGCATCCTCGTCTCAAACTGAACTATTCCGCACTTAGCCCAAAGCAAATATGTTTTTACCATTAGTCTAAAAAGAATTGACCACGATTATACGCAATGCATTAAAAAGTCCTATACTTCTATTCAGTATAAGAGTAATCGAGAAACAACATTACAACAGTGAATCACGCAAGTTTCGAATGATAACATTGAAACATTGTACTTGGCAGCTGGGTAAGAGAAAAAAGGTGAAAAGCTAGCAGCATCTCCAGAGTGAAAAGGGAAAGTTGAGTTGCTGAGAGCAAAGTGAGTACACACGCGCAAACAGAGTTCATACACACTCGGGTGCGGACGAGCTGAGGGGGGCATTGATTCGCAGCGAAAACAGCGTCTTGCAGTGGTGTAACGACGTCTTTGCCGGAGAGACAGAGAGAGAGAGAGAGAGAGAACTCCGGTGTATACAGGGGGAGGAAGTGGGGGTGTGTATAGTGAAAAGCCCAGGAAGGGGACGACGAGAGAGAAACGACTTGGTCTGTGTAGTCCCTAACCTAATATGCCCAGCGGCGATGCGATGCGCTCTTATTACACGCGGACTGGCTAGGGAATAACTTGCCAACACGTCTATATATATATATATATATATATATACGTATACTTTCCCTCGGCTGGCTGTGGGTACACGGAGGAGGATAATTTCGAATTGCCCGGGAGAAATTGAGAAAGCGAGTTTGTAATAATGCGCTATAGTTGAAAGAGGGCGAATTAAGAATCTATTGGTTTTACGCGGGCTAGGGAAAGATCTTTGTTTTGTCGAATAACGTTTGCCGGAGCTTGTGGATTACAAATATGTTGCGGTGAAAGCTGAAATTTATCGAGTTTTACCGAGAAGGAGCGGCAAAACAGAATTAATTTATAATTTGCTCATATAATAGTTTGACATGAGGTTGAAAAAATTCGAAGAAATCTCTCAGAGACTATATAATTTCTAAAATTAGGTTCCTAATAAAAACTTTCTTCATCGCTGGCCAAAAGCGACCTCGTAAAGCAAAGCGATATTATACATTTTCCCCAAAAGTTTGTAAAAACAACAGAAAGTAAAGCTAACCGCTCCTCTGTCTTAGAAAACACACACACACACCCACAGCCGTCCCTCTCATAAAGTCTCCATCAAAATTCATTCCGAGCAAGGCGCCCAAGCATCCATCCTCGATAAAAAGAAGAAGAAAAAAAAGCAGAAGAAAAAGAAGAAGTGAGCAATGCCTGCCTCTTAATTTTCATCGCAGACTATACGGCCAATAAAAGCTTAATGCACCGACTCGGAGAGAGGCGGAAGGGTCTTTGGCGTCCTTCCTGAGGGACTAGAAGTCCTTCGCTCCCCAGGGACCTGCTCCCTCTCTCTCTCTCCTCTCTCTCTCTCACGCACACGCAGCATCAAGATGGAAGACACTCGGTAAGTTGGAAGGACTGTGCGGTTCCGCTGCTGCTGCTGCCGCTGTTTTGCGCGTGCGAGAGTTAGCCGCTTTGAAGTGTACGCGCGCCTAGCGTCCAATTAGAGGCTCGCGTCTACGCTCGATTGACGTATAACGACGCTGGGCCGCCGCTGCTGTCGTTGCTGCTGCTGGTTTTGCGATGCCTCGCGGTTATCGATAAGGCGAGAACTCAATGTTACAGAATTGGACTCGCTTGTTCGCCAGCTCGATAAGGTTTTTGGATCCTCGGAGTTGCTGCGAGTTTACTGAGGTGAGGCTTTGGATACTCGAGCGGCGCGATTCACGCGAGTAAACTGATTCATTTATATGGTTTGACTGTGAGATTTTAATGTAGGGGTGCTTTTGTAGACCTCGAATAATCTAGATATATTATTTGACTTTTATTCGTTAAAATTTTGTCAGCAATTTAATTGCCATGCTTTGGAAGAATTAGGTGTTCGCGCACAACATTCTAATCTATATTTACCACACCAAAACTGCCGTATTTTTTTAACAATTATAGTTACTAGTCTAACTTCAAATAGTAATCTTTTGTGGTCATGGATGATTTGGAATTTTATATGAATATGTTATTATTTAAATTTAGTCTTTTATATACTGGTAAACATCGAAATAAGATTATTAATAAAGTTATTTACTATACAATGCAATAGATTTTATCTGCAAAAATTAAATGAAGTAAAAAAAAACAGGAATATTGATATTTATGCTTTAAATCTCTTTTTCTATATACGAAACACTCCTTTCTCGGTATATTGAGAATACTCTACTTGGACGTCAAGCTCAGCATCGTCCCTCGGCGTGTAATCCCAAAGATGACGTTCGCGCATCCTCAAAGCAAAAGATCACTCGAAATTAATTGAATTCCAGGCGTCCGGGAGCTACCTTCACCCCTCGTATATATATATATATATGTATAGAAAAGCCAAAAGACCAAGTTGGAGTAAAGAAGAGAATGAAGAATAAAAAAGGAAAGCGAAGAGGGTCGACGTCTATCGCGGCGTCTGATTAAAAATTTCTTCGATTACGACTACCGAAAATCGTGAGATTTCTTCTATTAAGGAAAGCTTTAGAGGCTGTACGAATGGAAATGTTTCCGGCCGCTTTTGTTAATTAACAATTTTCAGGAGGTTTCGATTGTTCTTGGCAACGAAGCTGAACTGCTTCGCTTGAAAAAAAAAGACAAGAGCGAGAGGGAGGAAAAGGAAATGGGCGGTAATGGAAGTTTCGCGTTCGCTCTTAATAAGCATTTGCTAATTGATGATTTTTGCGCTGCCAGAAAAGATATTCAAGTATATACCGTTTAAACTCCTCTAGTTGAAATCTTTTATCACTGTATCGCTGCAAAGCTCGGAAATGGCATCGTTACGTTATTTTTCGGGATCTTGAAATTTCATTCTTTTCTTTACATAACGTCGACACATAACGTCGAGGTCATATTATATAACCCGAATGAAAAAGTCGTCAGGAACATATAGATTATAAGAGCCGCGCCGCAGTCGCGCGCGATTTGAAATTAAAATGTAATCCGCTAAACTGTCAACGTAATAAACTCACCAGGCGGACTATGGCGCCGAGAGCTGCACTGCGGACGGACGGCGACGACGACGACGACGACGACACGTCCTCACCTTCCCCGTCGGACACCTGCAAAACGAAGAGAGCAAAGTTTTTATTAGATTCGACGATGGGAGGCCGGGGGGAGAGGGGGATGGGAAAAGTACCACCGTTGCGCTTTTGTGCACTGCACGTTTCCTCTCTCTCTCTCTCTCTCTCTCTCCCTCTTTTTTGTTTGATAGGTCGAGAGGCACAGAGAGAAGAGAGAAAGGAAAGGACGACGTTTCAACGGCCAAGTTTTTCGACGACTGCAAAGACAGACACACATACACGAGAGCTTGCAGCAGCACACTTTGCTTTTTTAACGATCTTTAGTTTTATCGCTACTACCAACTGGGAGTAGCTGTTGAGGGACGAGTGGCTGCGTGATCCCTTTTATATTCCTAAGATAATGCTACTTTGGTATTGCTTTTCTGCTGTATTTTCCACAGTGTTTCGGACAATATTTTCTCTATACCTTAGAAATAATTTTTACAAACAATATAGTTTTTCTGTGGAGCTTTATAATTTGCACTTGAAATTGTATAAGTAAAAGTTTAAAGCGTGTACTTTCGTTTAACCACGCGGTAAATTAAAGTGAAAAATTTCAATTAGACGAAATATTGTTTCAACTGAGCATCAAACGAAATGCTCAAGGAAAGCATCCGTTTCCTATATCGCGCCGAGAAGGGACTGCACGAAACGTATAGCAAGAGAGCATTGAAACAGGTGTCGGAGGACATATATATATATATATATATATATATATGTACAGTGAGGCAAAAAGAGGGAGGGAGCCGAGTAGCCGCCGATCGCGCGAAAGTTAATTAGCGCGAAAGAGCCTCTCGTCTCGTTAGCGTCGATTTACTCGCGCCCCAACGATGACGACGACGACGACGACGACGACTACGACGTAAAGGTCAGAGTCGTGCACCTGAGCGCAAAAGATATCCGGCTAACGAGAGGAAAGACGGGACCGAGTACTCACGCGATATACAGCCATTGCCAAAAGACTTTGCCTCGCTCAAGAGAAGGCTCCTATTTCGATTTTTCCTGTGTGCAAGAGGGAATTAATCTGGGCTAGTTGCGCGAGATTCTTCATCAGAGTAAATTCTCAATTATGTGCAACAGTATTTTTAGCTTGTCTCTGACATCATAACCATTTCGTGTTGATGAGAAGTCAAAACATTCAAATTAATTCTTTAGTGTTGTTTTACTTAATTATAGACCTTACGAAAATAAACCTCAATGATACATTGCTTCTTGTTTAACGAGATGTGCAATGGTCGGAAAGAATCCTTCCGTTCGTAATTCATAGCGATTGTTATCTCCGAAGTGCTCGACGATAAAAAACTCTGTGAATTGTGAACGGAATTTAATGAAACTGGAACGACGTAATTTTTGTATCGTTATCGAGTTGGTATCAGGCAGTTTTTCCCAAAATTAATCTTTATCTTTATATTTTTCGTTAAATGCAAAAATCGGTAAGGTAGGAATCTTTCCGACCATAGCATAAACACACGTTCACGTTTTGACTGCGTTTACAACGCCTACGAGCATTTCTCGAAAAATGTCAAATTCAGAACGGCATGGAACATCATCAGCTGACTGGTATTTTGTCGTCGACTGTAAAGTGCGTTCGAAAGCCGAACCGAGAAGAAGAAGAAGAAGAAGCCCGTAGTTACGCATTCCGTCTGACTCGGGAGAGATTCAATGGGTGTATATTTACGAGCGACGACCACTTGCAAGAGAGCGCGTACGGGTAATCGAGTTATGAGAGGAAGAGAACACGCTCGCGCGCAGAGAAGGGGAAGGGGCGATTGGGGGGACAAGTGCGAAACCGAATTCGCGCTTGTTTGTAGCTTTTATGGCTTGTGTGTCGTCGTCGTAGCCCTTCTTTCGACTCGTGCAGGCACTTAAAGTGCCCGCCTCTGAATTTTAACGCCTCGAAGAAGGGATCTTGCGGCGCGATTGTTGTACGCCGCGAGTGCGGTGTGTTTGTACTGTTTTTTAATGGATCGAAGCAAGATGTTGACTGGCGAGGGGAGCAAATTGAGAAGTACGGTTGATGTCAGTTTTATAGTTAGCGACATTGAAGACGATTTCACGTGTTATAATGGAAGAACAAAGTCCGATATTATGATCGTCGGACAACGCCCTAAATTTAAATTTTTATAGAATAATTTCACGGAAAATAATAAAAGCTTAAAAACTATGTAATTTGAAAAATATAAAATACATTTTTCTACAAAGAGAAAAACTTCCTTTTCCCGTATCATTATAAAAATTAGACAAATATAAGTTGGAGCTATTAATGCCTCAGAAAAGCCAATGGTTAGTTTTATTCCGGAGTTTAAATACAGATATGAAAGCATAGATAAAGCAGTCGTGTCTCGCGCAGCAGCAGACGAACAAACGCAAGTCGTAAACGCGAGCGTCGAACTTTTTAATCTCCTCAACCGAGAGGCGCGAAGCTCAGACACCCGCGCGCGGTTATATAGCGAAACTTGGCACAAACCAAAACATTCGCGCGCGCGTATCTCGATAAGCGATAAAAACCCAAGTCCGCGCGCCCACCACTCCCACAACAACTGTTTCGTCCCCGCAGACATTATTAAATCATCGCCGCGACGTCGCTAGGCTCCTCCCCAGCACCAGATGAAGCAGGTATGCATCGCGGCGGTTGCACTCGAGACGCGGCAAAGAAGAAGAAGAAGATGCCGCGGTGGAAACGACGACGACGATGACGACGGCGGCTTGGCGCAATAACGAATTCGAGGCGCGCGGTTTGGCTGGAAAGTTGGCCGAGGAAGAACAAGGGGACCGTTAAGTGGCCCTGTTTAAATTAGTTTTAACGTCCGCGGCTGCCGCTGTTGCTTACGGGAAAGCTGCACGGAATTATAAATGGTTCTGCGTATATATGTCTGCGGGTATAAGTCGTCGAGGCGTAATGTGATGCGTTTCGGTGCTTTGCTTCTTATTTTTTTTTTTTTGAAAATGGAATGGACTTTTTTGGGATGACAAATGTACCGCTGCATTGGACAAAGATTCATCAACAATTGTGCCACACTTGATTTATAGACTTCGGATAAAGTAATTTTTTTAAAGGAATAAACACAAGAATCATCACGAACTCAATACTATGTATATTCTTCTCAGAAACGCTGATCTAACAGTGCAGCTATAAGTAGCAATTCATCGTCCCAGGAAACTCTTTCTAAAATCGAACCTATAAGATTAAAACATTCCGGCGCTCCCAAGCTATAACAGCTCTACCCGCGCGCGCGCGCAATAAAAACAGGTAAGCGTCGGCAGAAGGAAAGGAAGCAAGCGCAGCAGCAGCGGCCGCAGTCGGGGGATGTACTTAAGGATGTGCTTCACCCAAGAATCTTCGCAAAGATTGCCGACCGAAGGCAAACTAATTAAGGAGGGGGGGCCGATATGAGGGCCATTCATCGGGATAACCGGTTTTAACGATCGATACATCCCGCGCACGTCTTTTTATCAGTCGGCGAACGCTAATTGGAAAACTTAATTAAATGCTTCTTCGCGAACAAAATTCGAAGCCATCGCTCGCTGGGCTCGATTTCTGCAAATCTTGGCGAGGAAGAAAAGAAAAAAGGAAGACGGATACAAGGGGTGCAATTTCCCAGCGAGCGCCCGAGAGAGAGAGAGAGAGAAAGAAAGATCTTATTTCACTAACGAGACGGGACGAGACGTATACAGCCATTGTGTGCATGCAGTATACAGTGTAGCTCGCGTGTGCATCCGGGGTTAAGGGCTTCCTCGCTGTCGCAAATTGAGGCTCCGGTATAGTGGATAGAACTCGGGGAGGAATTTTCCGCGACGCTGCCCCGCCGTGTTTAATTAGAATCGCGCGCGGCGTCTACTGATTGACGTGCGCACCGCCGAAATGCACCGACTCCTTGCAATCAGGGTGACTTCTGCTGCTGGATTTGTAAAGGTATGCTCTTTGGAGGAAAAATGACGTCTTAAAGAAATAATTCTTATAAGCTGTTTTTGTTATCGCTATAAGTTTTCTGTTGGAATTCGGATTATTGAAATTTTTCGGGAAATGGCGAAAAATTTCCGCGTATCAGTGGTGTTTTTCATAGTCTTTGGCGAAGAATCTCTTAATTCTGATATAATCGTCTTTGAGAATCTGACTCAAAATTCAAGATATATACTTTCAAGGAAATTATTAAGATACTTCGACCTTTCCTCCGGGATATTCATGGCACCCTTACCGTCGTGATCCAGTCATATCACTCGATTCTGTCGAGTGTCAAGTGGAGAAACAGAATTGACAGTCCCTAATCACAGCGGTCTTCAAAAAAAAACCTCGCAATCTCGAAATATGTTTCTTCGACGTATACATAAAGAAGGGTAATAAGGGAAAAGGGCATTTTTCGGGGCGACTGCCACACGAAATCGCGCGTCTGTCGTTCGCAATACAAGTCTCATATAGGCGAGTCAAAAAGCGACAGCAAAGGATGAAATATATACATGCCGGTGTAACTTTGCGCGCGTCGTCTGCGGTCGCGCGCGCGAATTTGGAACCCACGTCACGGCCAGAGCCCCCGCCTCTTCCTCGATGTGTCGTCCGATGCGGTTTATACGTATTTCGCGCGTGCCTGTGTGTGTGTATGTATGTGGCTGTGTGTGGGTGTGTGCGACGCGGCGCTGTAGAGAGAGGAAGGAAGCGCCGTCCATATCCGGCTTCTCTCATGCGTACTCGCTCTCTCTCTCTCTCTCTCTCTCTCTCTCGCTCTCTCGCCGAGGTTCTGCTTCTGTACAGCCGCGAGGTCAAGTTCAGAAGCGCCAAATTGACTCGATTCGGGGTTTGTAACGCGGCTTCCTAAGAGACGAATACCGGGATAGTTTGGGTTACGACGAATAAATTTTATGTCTTTCGCGACATTTCGAACTGTTGGTTTCAAGTGCGAATAACAAGATTTTTCGACAATTTATTTTTTAAATAAAATAATTCTAGAGTACTTTCTGAATCTGGACCAATGAAAAGTCACGTTTAATCAGATACAAGTGATTATTTTTCTAAATTTAATGTCGAGGAGATGAACCAAAATATTTCCAAAATATAATAAATATATTTTGAAATAAAATGAAGTCATTAGATCAAACGTATAAAATCCACGTTTGGAGCATAAAACCTAACGAAAAGTTAAAAATAATTGATTGAACTCAGTGTCTTGTCGTACTTTTCTGTTTCTACTTATATATATTACGCGTATAATGGTACCAACAACATGACCTTTTCTAAGTCAAGGGATAGTGTTAGGAGGTCCCAAAAAACTCTTTGATTTCTTCATTGCACAGAAATCAAAGAGCTTATTTAGTGAAAAATCTTCTGTTGCATTACATACCCAAACCTCTGATCAACAATCTGACATCATGCTTTAAAACAAATATGTAAGGTTCTAGACTTTTTCCGTCAGGCGCGACACCAAACCAAACTCGATTTAAAACATCTCACCTCGGCGTCGCATTAGCGAGCATTCGCCGGTGCTGAGGTCAAGTTCAAAGCAGCCGAAAATTGGCTCAATATATGACACGTCGTGGGGTCATTACGTCATTAGAAAGGAAAAGTGTGACTCACCGCCTCGGCGTCCATTAGCCCAGTTATATATGCGCAAGACTCGCGCCAACAGCTCGTCCGCCATCGTATATCGTATGCGCGGGTAATTGAGCGCCGGCTTATGAATGCTAATGGGTGAATTTTGCTCTTGCCAAAAGAGCTGCTGCGCGTCTCTCTCTCTCTCTCTCTCTCTCTCTCTCTCTCTGTAAGTCGTCGCACGTTTAACTGCCACGCCAGTAGTTTTTCGCTTCTCGTTGATCGCAGCTTGCGCTATTTAGAATGCGCTCGTGATTAGGTTTTTAAGCGAGTTCTCGTATTGTTGTGCACGTGTCTTTTTTTGGTAGAACAATTATTATAGTGCTGCTTTGAATACAATGAAAAGAATTTTATAAGATTATTGTTCGACAAGCTTGTGTAAAATTATGTATCTCAAGAAATTAAATTCGTTGTTGAAAATAATACAATATATAAATTAATAATCTACATCATAATAGAAAAAAATTTTAAAAAGGAAAATTAAGTTGTTATTTTTATTTCAATTCATTTAGTTTTTTTTGTTTTGCAACAATAATTAATAATTTGTAGAAATTTTATGTATCAATTCAGTTGTTTCAATTCTCACTTGCAGAAGATATCGATCAATCGAAATAAATTGTCAGCGAATAGACCAAATCACGCGACCACGCGCAAATGATTAACCGTTGAGAAATAAAGACCCACCCAATATGGCATTCACTACAAGCGCACAGCTTCCATAAAAAGGCAATCCGCGGGCCGATGCACTCGCTAAAATAACCGTTTCCACCAACCGCCGAAGCATTTGATATTTTTATCGTCCGACATTTCCCCAATTCCCCAGAAGCATAGCCCGCAAAAAAGAGAGGGAGAGAGAGAGAGAGAGAGAGAGAGAGGGAAGAAGACCAAAACCGAGAGTTGAACGTCCGTCCCCCAATGCGCGCGTTAAAACCATTTTTAGCCGTGGACCATAGAGAGACAGAGAGAGTGTGAGAGAGAGAGAAAGAGAGACACCGAGAGCTTAATGGCGGCTGAGAGAGAGAGAGAGAGAGAGAGGACGACGTCATCGATCGAGCGACCGAGTCGATCGCGGTAATTACATTCCTGTCGTTACTGCCGAGCGCGCTAACTCGTCGTCGGGTTGGCCCGTGTGAAAGCTTGATGGCATGTATTGGCAGGGGAATGGGTCGACTCTAATTAACGCTCGCGCGCGCGAACTGTCAGCTGTATGCTAAATTCCTCGCGAGATCGATGCGGCCCGGCGCGGCGCCGCCGTCATATACGCAAATTCGTATAAAAACTAAAATATTTTATCATTAAGTTTTGACAGTTCGTCGGCGTATGTGCAGTGCGGTGTGCGTGTGCGCAGCTATGATGCGATTTGGCGTATACGTCATCTTGTAATGTGTGTGCGTGCAAAGTGCATCGATCGCTATGTCGCGTGATGAAGTATTGTTTCGACGTTCGGCCGTAAACCCTTTCGTCCGCTTATGCCTTCCCTATATCTATAGGCACACTAATGCGCGAAAATGCGGGCCGCTACACTGCCTTGGCTTGCACGGCTGTGGATGAAAAGGGCTCGTGCTAATTTTTCCATGATTAATGTGTTATTGTGTCAGTGGTGGCCCTCTTTTTTTTCTTGAGCAAAGTTTTTGATGCAGAATTAATGTTGCCAACCAAGTGTGTCATGTGTGATCGAATGCTATTATTTATCCATTTTATGCACATATTATTTATGCCAATGGCTTATCGGATTTTATTAATTCTCTGTGCAAAATTAATTTATGCTTTTGATTAATTTTTGGTCATTAATGTCGGATTATATCCAAACAATAATTTGCGTCATTAAACAAAGAAGAGATAAAGTTTTGGTAATAACTAAAATTTTTTTTCAACAACTTTAAAAGGAGGACTTTTATTTTTTTCGGGATAACCACATCGCGAAGGAAACTTCGTCCCTTACCCATCGGCGATTTGTCTTCCTTACATTAAGTAACGACTGCATCTATCTTTCCTTATTACCAGCACATCTTTCTCTTTTTGTTCTGTTCGAGAAGGAAGAAAAAAGGACGACGCGAGAATTTATATCACGTAAAGTGAGCCCTCCCTACGAGCGGCCTGAGGTGTAATTTCTTCTTCTTTTTTTTTTTAAGTAGCGGTCATTTGTTGTCGAAAAAGAGAGCGCCTGGCCCAGCGTAGAACTTTTGGAAAACTTTTAATTAATTCGCTCGGGCTCGTCAAAAAAATCCCGCAACTTTTGTGCCTGCTTGCGCTCGAGCTTGATAAATCGGCTTTTAATCGAGTGGTCCATGACACTTTTATAAACTCGTCCGTCAGAACCGACAATTTTTTTGCATCCGACTATTCATTTCAATCCTGAGACACAGTATCTACATAAACGTACATCTTTTTAGAAAATCCTTAATCAAAAGATCTATATTGTATAAGTATGTCGTCATACTACTATTCTTAGAATACTATACATATCAAACCTGAAATAAAAACGAAACCTTCACATTCATAATCTGATGATATAAATACTTTATACAATTGAAAATTTAAACATTTGTAAAAGTTAAAGAATATTCACAAACGCTCCAAAATTCTTGCTCCAAATATGCAAAAGCAAGTAAAGCAAAAAAATAACTTAGCATCCAAAATCTCATAGTATTTTCATCGGGCGTCATCCCAACAGTGAGTCGACTCCTGCAAGCTGAGGTATACAAGCCACAGATTGGCATCGCCGGTGGCCGGGTCAATCAAAGCGTCGAGGCGCTGTCACACTGTGTCCTGGCGCCGCTCCAACAGCATCTCTCTCGGCACCGTAATGCGTGGGACCACGTATACACACAGCCGCATCCAGCCAGGGTCGAAAGGCCAATCACGCAGTGGCGGGTCTTCGCAGGCGCAGCGATTTCGCGCCGTCGCGAGATCCTTCGATCGGAAAGACCGGAAAAAGAGCAGAAGGACAAGGAAGGTAAGCTTCAGGAATGCCAGAGTAAGATGAGGGCCGATTCAGTCCGAGTGCATAACCTATTGGAGGAGTGCCAGCGTTCGGCAACTTTCGCAGCCATGCAGGCACACACGTGCGTAGGTACAGTTTATGGCGGAGACTCGTTATGCCAAAATTATGGGTTATACCGGTGATGCGTATAGCTGTGTGCAGTATACCGGGGAGATTGTTTCGGAGAGGGTGCACTTGATGTGCAACCAAATTGAATGCCACTCGCCCATCCTGCGTGTGATGGAGGTGCGCTCAGCATATATCGCTACTGAGATGGACGAGCCTCTCCTCGCGTGGGATACGCGTATTTTTAAGGGCAAATTCGTCTCTTTTCTTGCGGTTGGAGCACTTTTTGTTAGTGAGCGAAGTTCAAGTGTTATTTTGGTAGTGTCTTTTATATTTTTTGACGTTTTCTTAGCAGGTCGATTCCTGCATCCACTGTACAGCTAGCTATTATGATAAAAAATTTGCTTACATTAACAAACTATCGCTCAAGTTTCAAAGGAGAATCAGGCTTTGTTTCAGTGATTCTGTACTTCTAAACCGCAGAGTAATGAAGCACTTACCTTAAGTCTAGAATGGGGTAATAGTGGTCATTGTTTTATTATTTTAAGAAATATAAGGCTGTCACGTCATGATTTTAGCACTATATCAAAGTCAATATAAATCCCAGCCATTTCTATGTTCAAGTAATATTTAAAGTTTATTTAATAAGTCTTTATTTATAAAAAACGTTTTTGCATGATTTTCATACAAGAAATGACATCTCGTAAATAAGCTTTATACATACTTTTATAGTATTCAATAACTTTGGATTTGGTTTTTTAATAATCTAAAAGATCCAACAAATGAATATGACCCAAAAAATTCTTCATAATTTTATTATAATGTCCTCAGATTTAAATTTAACGGGGCTTGTCGATTTGGGGGAATAAATGGTAATCACAATGCTTTTCTTATCGAACAGGGCCTGTTAAGTCAACGCTTACAGTATAAAATCAAAAATAATGCCATTAAGGAGTGTATTTATCCTGGTATTAGGTGGCAACATAAGTTATTTTCTTACAAGAAGCAAAATTTATGCAGTGACTACCATGACCCCACGACCGACCATCATTACCCCACAAGTTTTTGCTTTCTTAACATCTGGCAATTTTTTTAGTTAAACTCAGAACTAAATTATTTTCAATGTTAGTCAATTTTACATAATGGATAGTTAAGTACATACTTCAAATTACACGCTTTAAGATACATAAAAATATATTTTAGAATAAAAATATGAGCCTTCAAAGCTGAAGTGATCACCATTGCCCCGTTCCACCCAAATATAAGTAAAGTTTGCGAAACACTTATGTCAACAATGTTCGCAAAAACGTTCGGTTCAAGGCTGCATTTAGCATTCATTGTGAGCGTCATATGCGACGAGTCACGCGGTATCGCTTAACCCCTCTATATATATACGAACACTTCTCGAGCTTTAGCTTTGCTTCTCATTCTGCTCAAGCGAAAAATTGGATTCTGGCTACACGATCTCTGCAATAGTGTGAAAACTGTGGGAAATGATTAAATGCGTTGAAGAAATGAATTCTCCTGACTCTTGCCATCCAATTAAAGTGACAGATGACTAATCTGAAACTTTAGATTAGTGGTGTAAAAACAGGGCTCTGGTTTTTTCTGATCCCAGCAGAATGAACTTTCCATTCCTTGGATTAACAGCTCATCAGACATCCTGCATTTAAAACAACAACCTTCACAGCACAAGTTGTCAGAGTAAACAATGTAAACGGCTAATCCGATATTAAATTCGCTTAAAATCTTTCCTTTCAAGTCTCCCATATCTTCCCCACATTAAAGGTATTTGACTCACTCTCTCCCTCTGGTCGTTAACTGCTAGGAGATCGAGAATGGCAGTCCCGAAATAGTTCGCCGCTTATTATTTCAAGGGCTCCGCGTGCGGAGCTTACGATTCCGCGGATAGTCGTCTGGAATTAATCCTCCAGCGTTGAAAAGAAACTTCACTCGTAACTGTGATATTGTTTTAACTGCACCATATCCTACGAGATCTGACGAACGCGACTTTTAACCTGCGGGGAAAAAACAAATAATATCGATGTCTAAGATCGATTGCTTGAAATTTAGCCTTCGTTTATATAGACGCTTTCTTCGAAATGGCTTTGAGAATTAAAGCTTAAAAAAATAAGTCTAACTGTAAAAGTCTGGCAAACGTTATTTATGCCAGAGTTTAGTTAATAAAAAGAAACCAAAGCATGCGTGCAAAGCCGAACTTCAACTAGACTGAAACCAATATTTAGTCAAACTTTATCCGTTTAATTCGTTTTTGCTAGACTATAACAAAAAATGCATATGTTCAGATTGTTAATATTAGTCGACAGTAATATTTTTCAAGGGCGTCAAGGAATTACTTACTGCAATAATTTCTTTCTTCAGACACTGCGCAATTAATTATCCTTTTTTCTAATAATCCCATGCAACATTAATCATTCGCGTCAGGATACACTTATATTCCACGAAGAAAATGTTCCGAGAAAACGTGTCTGCAAAATTACGCGTAGGAGGATGAAAATCGCTCGCTCGATAGAATATTAGACAGCTATATGACTGGTCAGCCGTCTCGTGAATATCTATTTTTCGAGGGAAAACCCATCGACGCAGATATACGTTTCATCAATCTTACCTCGAAAAGAGATGGTCCATTTTTTTGTGCTCGCTCCACGCGTCTCTTACCCTCGTCGTGCATCCGGAAAATCCATCGGTCCCGCCAAATTCCTCCTCGTGTAGCCATTACTTTTCTTATCTGCGCGCACTGTGTGCGAAGGAAAAAAAATCGCGCGATAAGTTCGCCAAATTTATACGCAGGATTTCGTTCATAATTCAGGCGAGCTGAGTTGATTTTCCGCTGAATCGACGTTTTTTTAGATTATACCAGATGTGGTTTTTGCGTTATGTAGGGGAAACTCGATGGCTCAGGTCTTTAAAGACACAGCTACTTTATTTTGAAACAGAATTTACAACTACATTTTTATGCGCATACAGAAAAAACTTGTTTAAGTTTCTTGCAAGTTGTATTTGTTCAGTTAACTAATGACAATTGCCAAGTTTTTCGTTGCTTTCACTATGTGATTTTCTTTATAAATTAGTGAAAATCCAGTGACTATCACAGTTAGTAATTAATGTGCGGTTGAAGAACTTTTTTCCGTGCAATACATGAAAAGAATGTAAAAAATCTCTTTACAATGTAGAATAATCAACATCATCGTAGATTCTGCTGAAATGATCTTCAAACTCCTGAATTCGCAGCGAGCCTAGCAACAGCCAGAATCCAAAAATCAATTTTCCATCGGCTCTCCACGCGGGCACGCACAAGTGTCCGCGCGAAAAACTCGTGCGGGTCGCCGAGCCACGGCCTCTGATCGATGGACGTTAAATCGCTCGGCGTGCGCAGTGCACACACTCGCGCACTCGCTCTCTCCTCGTTTGAGATTGAATCTGCGAGGCGCGAGTGGCAATGCCCACCTACACCTACACACACACACACACACACACGCACACAGAGCAGTCGTGCACACTCGACAATTCCATTACCGACGAGCGAAATCCTGTCCGTCTGTTACATAACGCCGGATATACGCGTTCCGCGCAACTGTGCAGCGCCCTGTACCACGAGAACTGGTTAAATGGAATCGATATAGACACGCGCCATGTGCTACCTTCTCTTTCTTACTCGCTTTAGAGATTTGACCTGCTCCGCTGAGATTTGCCGTGGCTCGCAGCGGATATCCTTTGGTTGAGCCATGAAAATTATAAGCGCCGGATTTGGATATAATCGCTTACTTATGGTAACGCGATTAGTTTTTTCAAGTGCATATGAAAAAGCTTACTTAGCAGCACAGATATATGATAATCTCGCATTTTAGAAAACTGGATCTTGTATAATAACTTTTTCTACTGCTATAATCATCAAATTTTCCTATGCCATTCTCGTTTTACTGCAGTTACTTTCCGGGAGCTCTCTAAAATCTTTCGAACGAGCTCTCACTCGGAAATTTGAAATTCGAACGAACGTTTTCCCAAGTTCACAATGCGTGAACTTTTACGTCACTTTTTAGCACCCAGCATTTTACTCTAAACCTTTTTAAACTAAAATAATGCATTTCATCGGGATTTCGATCCTCGATAAAGCGGCTCGCCTCCCGTGTTATTTTTCGAAATCGAGTAGAATAGTTTTTTTTTTAAACGGTTTCGAACGCTTCCGCGTACACACGGCTATTTCGAAAAGCTTTCTCGCGCAGCGGGACACAATGTTTGCTTTGACGAAACCCAGTATGCCGGTATTTCGCAAAAAGTATAGAGAACAAAGTCGACACATCCCCAATATTTATCGATAACAATTCTATACAGGCTGCACTTATACCTTCTGGCGCGTCGAGAAATCAATGGGAACTCGTCAAACAATCCGCGCACGTTGACCAGCGTTTCGCATCCTTTTACATTGTTTCGCCGTTCCTTGTGCTCATCGGTCCTCGTTTTTTCTCTCCAGTAAGTACGACGGAGGCGATCGATAAAGCCGACCACCACCAGGCGATCCTGAAATCGGGACACGTGTCTCACGGATCACGCCTCCGCGGAGCCCGAGATATTACCTGTCCCAAGCGGATAGCAAAACAAAACGAAGAACAGAGCTACACGAGAGAAGAAAGAAAAGCTGTACACAAACGGCTCGTACAGACTTTCTGCGACAATGCACAACTTTTTTCCACCATTTCCGTACTTTCTCGAGGTCTCTTTTTATGGAATTTTATAGAATAGAAGGTTAAGAGCTGTTTGAATTCGGCGCGAGTAGCTTGGAACTTTTATTCCATTCTCTCAGCGTGAAATAGCGAAAATCCACTAACGAACATTATTAAACGTTATCTCTAGTGCAAAAGTGTAACTAAAAGACTATGGATGCTGACTACATGAAATTGTAGTAGAAAATTCTTTATAATTGTTATAAGTATTAGTTTGCGAGTACTAACCATGTAAGCTAGTGATAACATTGTTTCATTTTAGCGATAAATAAACATTATACTGAAGATAAGCTATAGACAAACATCGTGCTACCAAAAGTCAATGACGCAATATGTATGCAACTAGTTTGAATTACATTGTGAATCGTTGATCACTTACAATTAGTGATATTTTTGTTAATTGATTATATAAAATATGGCAAACAATGTTGGTAACTGATAGGCGCAAAACTATAGTTAATTTACTTAAAATATATGATGGAATTGCTTTTAATTATTCGCAGTTCACGAATTGTATATACAGAAAAGCATTGTGTCGCTATTCCATTAGTTAGCATTCAATATTTTCAGGTTGCTCATAAAATCTTTTTTTCATTTCCACATTTACATCCAAACGAAAACCTTCCCTCCCCTTTCAATACTTTCACACAGGCGCGCAATCGTTGACGTTCGGCCATAGGGAAAAGCGCATCGCTCGCTTAATTAATTCAATTGAAAAGAAGCATCGCTCAAACGCTGCAGCTCTCGATATTTGCGCGCGCGCACGAGCTTGGAAAACAATGAAGCTCGTCCTTATCGTTCGGAGCTCGCGGCTGCTCTTCCAGCCTGCGCTGTAAAATATCGATTTTCCGCTTTTCTCTCTCTCTCTCTCTCTCTCTGACTCTCTAGTCGCGGCATATTGCACAGTAGTCACTGGGCAAATGTTTGCAGGGCGCGCGAGGGATTCGAAAATCTTGTTTTGAAATGGGCGCCCGAGCACCGGCCGCCAATCATTGGCCACTGTAAACGAAGCTTAATCTGAACTCGAAGCATTTAGTTCTGCTGCTGCTGCTGCTGCTGTTGCTGCTGCAGCTGTCGAGGCTTTGTCGTGATGCGTTCTGTTATATATTATACTCCGCCTCTCTTGCTATTTCTGTGTATATGTGTGTGTGTGTCAGGAGCGAATAGAATATCTTTGTCAATACGGGAGAGACAGAAACGTGGCTTGTAATAATGGTGGGAGATGACGGGGAAATTTTCATGCCGCGTTGAGCAGCCAGCGCAACAGTAACGGATGCGCGCCAATTGGAAAAAGTCGTGGAAACGTGAAAGTGTATCGGTTTTCTATAAAGTGTACCGGGAATGAGGAGGTCTTGGTTTTTTTTTCGTGTATTTATGTGAATTAGCTTCGCTTTTTTGTAATATCAATATAAGTTGATTAAGTCGGTATGGAGAAAGGGTTGCGCGTGTTTTGGCACGACAACAATATTTCTGCTTTCAAAAACGTATGTAGTACAGAAATTTCTGTTTAGATTAATAGCGAAAATATAACTCTCCCTAGTTTCTGAGTACTTAGGTAGAATATATATTGCGAATACTGCATAGTTTCACACGGAATACGTACCGAATTACAACGTCTAACATTTCAAACTAAAAATCGTGACGGAGAACAGAAGCTATCCCGAAGCCAAACAGCGTATAGCAGCTTAGGCAGGAGGTGCAGCAAGAGGAAAGACGCGCGCGCGGGATAAGATCAAGTGATAAATCAATTTCCCTACTTAGTCGTAGACGCGTGGCGCGGTACGGCCCGTTACTCTTCGTTCCTTCGGTGCTGCCGTGCGTAGACGCGAGTGGAAACAAACGACTTCCAATACCCTGTAGGCAGAGAGACACAGTCTGCGAGGTCGACTTCGATGGGATGCTGATGGCGAGGCGCGAACGTGTTCCCGCGACTTATTCACGGACTTCGCGCGAGCTGCGACGACTTCACGCTTATATAAACACTTGCATATTTTGCTGAACAAAATTGCTAGAACGAGTTTTGTAGAAAGTAAAAAAAAAATAACAAAGTTTTGTCTCACATCTATATTTAGCTTGCAGGTATTATTATTTTACAGTTAGCTTGCAGTGCTCTCAATATAAATATTCGTCAGCAACTATGATGGAACGCTATTGTAAAAATTGTTGACATCCATGATTTAGTGCAAATTAAGATGACCTTAACATGTTTTCATTAAACCTATAATTATTATTAGCGTTATTAGTTGCGATAAAATACACTTCTCATCATTTCATCTATTGTTCGGTGTATTTCCCACTATATTCAAAGCGTAAAAATTAACTGTCTCTTCGCACCGAAATATTCGGCGTTAATCAACCACAAAAGAAGAGCACAATCGACATTCGGCATTTCGCGCTCCAGCTGCGCGCCGCACGATTCACTCGAGTAGACAACAGTGGCAGAACGCAGCGTCCGAGATTCTCTCGTCGCGGTGTGAAAATTCAGACGACGATCGATCGCTACGCGCGCACACCGGCGAATAAAACGAACGTTTCACGAGAGCATCTGCATTATTACTTTCCAAGCGAACGCGCGTCTATTTGTTCGCGGCATACGTATATATACGCGTGTATATAACCTATACACATCATATATATCGAGGAGGACACATAGCGGCTCGAGAGATGTGCACTCGGGCGTATAACGCGCATGTGAGCGCGCAAAAGAGCGAGAGCTACTTTATATTATCGCTCCTCGCCACGACGACGCGAGTGTTTTCTGATATGACGCGCGCGCGCGGGAATTTTATGCCCCCGCAGATTCTTTATGGAAGCGCGCGCGCTCGCAACGGGCATAGCTCTATGGCGCTCTCAGCTGTTATTCCCCGTTTTTTTTTTTTTATCTGAATCTCCTCTTCGTGTTTATTTGAGCATATTCTCGTGGTGCTTATTTTCCTTTCATAACGCCCTATACTGCCTACTCGAGCTACCGTCTCACTGAATAAATTTGTATCGGTGTGCGCGGTATGCGCGCGGTGTCTCGACCAACTTGTATACGGTTCTCTGCGTATGCGAAAGAGCTTTTGTGCACGGGAACACTCGCAGTGGGATAAAAACCCTAGTTTCCAGTAAATGTTCACTCGTTGTAATATTGCGTTGTAATTGGTAAATAGTGAGCACTATAACTACTAGTCAATTATATAGTGAGCGATATTGAAAGCATGAATATATCATGAATGTGTCAACAATAATATACATCAATATTCAACAATGCCTAACAATCAGCAAAAAGTTTCACGCGCTTGCTGCCAATTCACCAAAAAGTCCACGCTCTTGAATATCCCAAACCGCATCGCACAAATATATAAAAGCTAAGAAAATAAAGCCATAGACGGCTCTGTATAAACGAAGAAAGAGCGCCCAACGGAGCGAAAGACAGGCAGCCGTTAAAAATTGCAGAGCAAGTCGTCGCGTGGCATAAAAAATTTACGTTTCCAGACGCGAGTCGACGCAGCATCCCGCACCTCTATACATCGAAGAGGAAACAGAAGACGTCGGCGCGGCAGCGGCTCTGGGATGAAAAATCGCGGGTACGACAACAGCCTACGCTTATACACAATATATAGGTATATAGAGTGGTGTATAGACACAGGAGCGAACGCGCGGCTCATTGCGAATGTGGCACGCGCGTGATCAATCGCGCGTACGAGCTGAGTCTGCGATTCTTCTTTTCTTCGCCCTCATCGCTGCTACACACGTGTGTACTCACGCCGTGTGTTTACGCTTTTGTTGCTGATCAAACTCTGTGCCGGCTGCTTCAGAATTTGGCGTTGCGCGCTTCTTGGAGATGCAGAGTGCGAGAGCTTTGTACCTGGCGTTTTATATAACGATCGATTGACCGATCGCGTTGTACTTTGTATAATTCTCAGAGTTAAGCGGAAACCTGTATATAAGTGGAATAATATGAATAAGAATCGGACTTAGAAAATCTCAATGATGATTGCTTCTAATTTTTTTTCAAGCGTGTTCTGTAAACGTACTAAAATATATTGACCTCTGGAATAAAAATATAAAATTTTCAAATACAATAGCATCGAGTGCGTCTTTATCGAGGAGCCCCTTCATATCGCACGTAGCGTTTTTCTCGAACACAACGCGATAGCTGCTTTCAACCCGCCATCCGCACACACACATACACCAAATCTCAATAAATTTCCATCTTTATTAAAGTATATATATAAGCTAGTAAGCATCGGTCTAGCTTTGAGTTCGCATTCGAATGTAAATCCGGGAGCTCGCGCGCAAATATGTACAGACGCACACACAGGCAAGTGATCGATGTACTCATTTTTTCCGTGGACCATAGAAGCTTGAATGGCTGCGTGTATCCTGCGGTGTGTAAGGAAGCCTCGCATATGCGCGCTCGAGAGAGAAAGAGAGAGAGAGGGAGAGGAAAGGACGTTGGCCCCCCCAATGAAGAGGAAGAATAAGAAACGGCGCGGCTTTCGCTTGCGGTAACGAGGAAAAAAAAGCCGCTTATGAATGCCTCCACTGCCGAATATGAAATTCGAGGCGAACCCCAACCCCGTCTTGCTTGCGACCCTTCAACTTCTTCTCTTCTCTATTTTTTTTTCTCCCTCGTCTCTTTCCTTTTTTTTTTAAATCGATCGATCCTCCACTTTCTTTTATTTCTCTGTCGTCGCTACGGTTTGTGAGATCCGTTATTGTATATACAGTGGGTAATCTACGTTTGATCGCGCGATTTTCCTCACGATTATTTTAGTCGAAAGCGTTTAGGACGAATTGACATCGCAAAAAATATGTAATATTTTGCATTCATTTATTGAAGTTGGGTAAGAGTGTTTTGTTTCTGTACCGTTTTCTCTTGACTAGCGCTGCAAAATGTTAACTGTTAAATAGATTTAGATCTCAATAATCTTTACACCTCGAAAATCGCTTATCCCACCTGCAATCGCCTAAACTAACATGCAGATTCATAAACTGCACAAAGCTAGAACAATTTCTTAACATCCAAGAATTGGATTAACCAAAGAGCAGACGAAAGATTACGATAGCAACAGCAGCGACCCGTCCATTATTAAAGCCAGCCAGTCGAAGAAAGGAAAGCTCGTACAGCAATGCCGAAGTTCAGAAGTTGCAGCAACTAAGACAGGCAGTAAAAGGCGCATTTATATGTTTACGCGCAGCAGGCGATCGTAAAAGACGGGGGCCTCCTGCGAGTAATAAAGCTCGCGCGCGCCGAATCATCAATAAGAATTTCGATTAGTCTGCGCGCGCGAAGCATAACTTGTGCGCTCTCGGCAATCCATACACCCTCTCGCGTTGCTCCCGTTTATATATGCGCTGGGCGAACGCCGGCGGACCTGCGGTGTACGAGGCCGAAGTACTTCGGCCAAGTAATTTCGCGAGCCTCGCGGACATGAGCTGCCTCTGCACGCGGACGGGCTGCTGAGATGGTTTAATGGCTATGGGAAAAGGATGGATTGGGATTAAATTGAGATGCGAGCTTATATATATATATATATCTATAGGCCTCGGATTATCGTCTCTTTGGCAACTGGAATTCGCGCTGGATATGCGTTGGGATCCTTACAGGGATTTGCTAGTGGAATTGTTGAAGTATGATTTTATATTTGGTGGGTGAACAGTTTACGTTGGATATTTTACAATATATAGTATAGTCAAATGCAACTTGAATGAAATCATCATTTTCATTAAAATTATATGTGCTCAAAAAAATGAATTCGCGAATTTCAATGGTAACAGCAATACTCACAAGTGAGCCTTTAGTATACGCTCGGGTCACGGATTCTGTACAAAGTATAGACTCACCTGAAACAAACAAGAAAAAAAAACAGTTTATAAACAACCATGGTAAAGACAAAAATGTAATTTCTTTTACAATCGCAATATGAATTACAGAGTAAATTTGTACGACACGCCACATTAAAAATATATAGAGCGTGACGTAAGGAAATAAATGTCAAACGAGAGAGCAAGAGAGAGAGAGAGAGGGAGAGCTAGAGTGAGAGAAAGAATCGAGGGGAACAAGTGTAAGGCGCGACAAGGAAGGAAGACAGAGTAGGTTCCTGCGCTCGCGGGGGCGGGAGAGAGAGAGAGAGAGAGAGAGAGCGATTTTGGGGTGAGCCCCGATGACTCACCCGAAGCTCTGGGTTCTGTCACCCTCTCACCCTCTCTCCTATCTCTCTCTCTCGCTCTCTTTCTACACATCAGCCTTCGGATGCGAGAGAGATGAAGCCGGCTTTCCCGGCCGCAACGAGACCCACTCGCAAAGAGAGCTCCGGGCAACTTGCAACCCTCCTCTCGTTCCCCTTCTTCATCAAGCCTCTGCTCTCACTTTCTCGCTTTCTCTTTTAAATAAATAAAGCTGGATTTCGGTGGCGACGGGATGGTATACGCCGGCTGCAGGCTCTGAAAGCGAATGAGGTGAACTAAGGCGGTATCACGATTTCGAGTGATCGCTGTAATTTGGGGAAAACAGCAGGTGCATTTTTACAAGTGCGTAGACGTGGGATTTTCATTAACAGAAAAGGAGTAATTTTTCGTTCCTATCGAATACTGAATAATGATACATTGAGAATAGCTGCAATCTTCTACAATATCACATAATGATTGAGCTTGTCAAATCCTCGTATAGATAAAATGAAAAAAATATACGCTATATAGAGTTCGTAAATAAAGTATTTGTTTTAACGCGATGCCCATCGGCGAATTCGAGTGTACAGGGCAATCAAACTCGCTCCCCACATTCGGGGGAGTACAACACGTCATGCCCGCGCGCGCTGCAACAATCCCTCGTCTAGGAATGCCCTCCCCACACCATAATAAAAATGCCGACGCAATAGGAAGGAAAAAAGGAGAGAGAGAGAGCGAATCGAAGGAAACATCCATCCCTCTTTTCATCCCCCTGTGCAGTCTCTCTCTCTCTCTCTCTCTCTCTCTCTGCGAGCGTATTTCCGTGTCGCCTACCATCGTCGAGTGAGAGAGAGAGAGAGAGAGAGAGAGAGAGGAGAGAGAGAGAGAAAGAAAGGCCTCGAGAGCCGTCGGTAATAGTCGAGCGTAATGTTATTCCGCTGAGCTAGTGCACGCCAAAGAGAGAAGACCAGGCAAAAAAGATATAGGCGGTGCTCGGGGGTGTGGGCGCGTTAATCGATATTTTTATTTCGGCTAGAGAGTGAGAGAGAGAGAGAATGTCAAGGGGATGAGCTCTGCAGAATGTGCAACACTACTACCGGGAGAATTTCCAATATTTAGTCGCTTTGCGACCTCTTCTCTCTCTTCTTTTTTGTTTTAGTTTCGCTCGGGCGGAGAGAAAGAGAGACAATTTTCAATGAGTACTGGGAGAATAAAGAATGAAGTTTCATTTTTTTCTCTCGTTTCAGACAGCTAAAGCGCCTGCCGATGAAAAGAGGCGCGCGTACATTCATTCTGGTCTTTTGTGTGCAGTTAAAGGCAAAATCATTATGTTTTGATTCGTTACTTTTCCACACAATGAGCATACATGCGTTAATTCTCTTCTTTATACAACAAGTTGAAATTTGTAAAGAAAAAGTTTTGATGGAATCTGTATTATAATCGCGTTTCTAAATGATAAAACATTTGGCATCGCGTTCAGCTTTGTTTACCCGCTGCAAGGCCACTTCGCCAAACTAGACTCTCTCCAGAACGAGCCACTCGATCAGAGCAATATCACGAGAGGCAAGAGTGTGTGGCGCGACACAACGCGTTAAAAAGAATAGCCTATACACGAGTACATAATAAAGCGGAGGAAGAAGAGGCGAGAGACGAGCAGAGGGAAGAGAGAGGAGCCGCTACTGCACTCCGCTTACGCTCTTGATGCGGGGGGAGAGATTACGTATCAAAGAGCCATCAGTTTGCGGATCGTGCTCCGTTCTCTCCCGTTAAGACGCTGCGGCCAAGACGCCGTCACGGCTCCCTGTTTACCAAAGGGGAAAATATAAACTTGCGCCTCCCTCTATTCTCGCGTCTTTGCGTGAAATTGGAAATGCAACCGCGTCTCTCTCTCTCTCTCTCTCTCTCTCACTATCTCTCTCTTTCTCTCTGGGTTTCGGAGTGTATGCTGAGCAGAGAAATTTTCCCGCTATCGTTCAATTTTAATCGATACGACTCGATCATTTTCTTTCTTTGCTTTCGATTCAATTATCAAGTTTTGGAAATATTATAAGAGGAACTTTACTTTTAGTTTATTTCTTATGTTTATTCAACGATTATCGTAAGCTTTTAAATTAAACAATCCATAAAATAGAAGACTAAAAATTTTCACAATATTCAAAAAATTCAAAAAATTCATAAAACACGATGCTAAACGTTAGTTTTTCCTACATTTTTAAGCCCATAGCAAATCCAGAATGTCTATAAATTCGCTGAAGATAATAATTATTCCAGTTCAAAAGCGTCGCACGCGTAGTAGTCGGCGGGGGTGAGGAGTCGGAAAACAACGTCAACGCGACCAAAAACTCTCTCTCTCTCTCTCTCTCTCTCTCGACGTCGAGCCAACTTTACGCGCATGTGCACCTGTCCAACAAAAAAGCAAACAGCGGGAAAAAAACACAGTGTAACCAAAGCATCGGAGGGCCGCGCGCGTTACTACGCGTCGCACGAGAGAGCGAAAGGGAGAGAAAGAGAGAGGGAGTGTCGGTGTGCAGTAATTGCGCGGCGGGGAGATAGAGAGAGAGAGAGAGAGAGAAAGAGAGAGAGAGCAGTAGCAGCTCTCTCGTAAATCCGGCATGAAACTCGAATAAAGCTCGTTGCAGCAGAACGAGGGTAGCGGGTAGAGACTCGCTGATGCGCGTTTACGATCGGGACACGCACACGCACAGGTGCAGGGCACGAACTTGTTCCTCGCTCTCTGTCACTCTCTCTTCCTCTCCCCCTCTCCTTTCGGTACCTGCCTATACCTACCACCCCCCCCCCCCCCCCCCCCCCGCCCCACTCCGCGCACACATAGTATAACATGCATGTTATATGTGTATATGCACCCGGGACGGAGGTGTCACTTTCGCGTTGGATAATGAAGTGCGCACTTAGCCGAGGGTTTCTACCTACAGATATATATGACAAGGTGTGTGCATGTGTAGGTGGGGTGAGAATGTTCGAGGGTTCGTGACTCGATAAATTCAGCGGTTCAGCAGAGATGCTATACGCATATACATATATACGCTGTGGCGACGACGACGACAGCGGCGGCGATTCGATTTTTCTTCCGGATCCCCGGCTCCTTGTCCTACCGACAATTTATGGCTGTTTTAGGGGAAGCGATCCTCTTTGGCGGAGACCTCGACGGAGAGTTTGGGAGCGAGCTCCTCCTTGACGGAGTAAATTTCTCATACTCTTGTATAAGGCGCGGAGGTTTGACGGCATATCCGTCGCTTGATTAGAAATTTCATCGCTATTGAAACAAACCGACTTTAGGATGGACTAAAGCGACATGATGACACACTACAGCTGAACACCTTATAAGTAGATACAGTCCGTAACCGACAGACCGAATGCACGAATCCTCTTATCGGCATGTTATTTCTGATACTCAAGAAAGTCAAATGCAAACCTGCATACGATAGATAAAATCAATTTGAATCATTGCCACGAGCTGAATGATCTCGAAAAAGGGAAACCACCACTTTTTTCCATCCAAAATACACGCCAATATATGCGCAGGTGACGATTGCAAAACTCGAGTAGATGTAGCAGTAACAGCAGCCGCAGCGACTCGCAAAAGGGATTAGCATAAGAGCAATTCCATTAGCAGCCACTTGAGCTCGTCCCCCAGCAGCTGCAGCTTTTCTTTCCGCGCTAATTAGCCAGCTGAACTATTATTAGCCCCCGTACTGACATTCAAAGCCACCCGCACCGCGCGACCTTACGACACTCGTCTAACCTCAACAGCTCACAATTAGCCTCCTTTACTTGTATGTATATACACGAGGAGAGAAAAGGAGGCACATTCGTCCGTCGTCCAGCTCGTATAATTCGCGACTTTATAATCCAGAGGGAGTTGATTAATGGGGGTAGGAGAGAGAGAGAGAGGCTGGACGAAGCATCCGGCCCCCGCGCGACATTTCGGTGGTGTTGGTGCAGTTCGCCTCCTATTTGTCTCTCGACGGCCGACTCGATCGATCACTCGCAGAGCCGCTGCTGCTACTACTGCTGCGCGTGTGGGTGCAACGGCCCGTGAAATACCGCTGCTGCTGCTGCTGCTGCTGCTGCTACGGCTGTTGCTTAGCAGAATGTGCCTTCTTGTATGTACAGGGGAGGAGGATCTAATTCGCGGTCGCGCTTACCCTCTATGTAGGACTACTTTTTTTTTTATCTTTTCGGCGATTTTGTTGTGCGGAAAACGATAACGCTTACGCGATGATGAATCTACTTTTTTTTTGGAAATGGTTCAAGCAATGATAATAAAGGACAAGTGGTATTGCCTCTCACGCTTCTTTATATTTGTTGTCATTTTCATGATTATTTGTCAACTCTTCTGCCTTTTCTTCTGCCTTTTCCGGTCATTTCCTTCAAATACCAGTGACCAAAGAATTAAAAAAGTTAGTTTAATGAAATAAGTATAGGTAGTTTACGAACAAAATGTATTTCAAAACTATAAGACGTCCAAACGAGCTCCTTCAGTGTTCTTCTCGATTTCTGATTGGATCTCGGTGACTGATTTCCTTCGTTAACTCGTACCTCCGGGTCTCTATACAGTTAACTTCTCGCAGTGCACTATCTTCACCTATAAGCAGCAGCGACAACAGGAAAAAGAAGAAGGTGACACAACGGAAGAGAAGATCTTCGCTTTTCCCCTCTCAAAGCACACACGTAGGCTGTGTCTGTTCGAAGAGGAAAAAAAAAGAAGCAAAAGTCAGAGAGAAGGAAGCTTAGAGTGGCTGACGTATATACGCTGCGGCTCCCTCTCAAGTTCTCCGCTCGGTGTACACACACACACAAGAGAGAGAGAGAGAGAGAGAGAGAGAGAGAGGGGTAAAAAATGCCGGCGACCTTTCCCTTGAAGTTATTTTTACCGGCAGGCACAGTAGCGGCAGCGTCGGCACTCTTCCGCCTCATCGGAGTCTTCTTCGCACAAAGCCTTTTCCCCTCTCTCTCTCTCTCTCTCTCTCTCTCTCTGTCACTCTCGCTGCTACGTGTAACCGTGCAAGTGTATGTATATAACCTATAATGGAGAAGGGGCCCCGGAAAGACTTTTCGCGATGTATATAAACGCGCGCGAGAGCGAGCGAGCCGCGCCAGTTAACCCCTGCGTCTGACAAGCTGCTGCTGCCGCCGTTGCTGCTGCGCCGCGCCGCGCGCGCGATTTTATATGCTAATGCATCGTTAGACTGACAAGATGAATTTAACGCGAGAGAGAGAGAGAGAGATAGAGAGAGAGAGACTCGGTGACGGAAGGGGGGAGGAGAGGTTTGGGATTTTGATATTGTGTCGTAACGCGTCGTCCCTGGTAAACCTGGTTATATTATTCTCCGGGTTCTGTGCGCTACTCGCGTTGCGCCAATTAATTAGCCCCTCGGCGTCTTCATAGTTTATATTACCCACGGAGAAATGCGTATAATCGTTCCAGGATATTCGACGTAAGAGAAGCTGTCTTTGTCCCCCAGATGATTAGAGAAACTATTAAGCTCATGAAGTCTCAAGACTTTTAGTATGATTATTAAAATATTGCATAACCCGTTCTACAACAGCTCATAGCCAAACGAAGCAGCCTCTAAAAACTGTATCCACAAGATATCCTCGGTGTTCAAAGAACATGCCCACCAATCCCACAGCTATGTGCAAACATCGAGCCGGACCAGTTTACCGAGGCGTTAAACGTTGACCTCTGGAGGAAACTATAGGCCAGCAGCACCGCACACCGCAGCGAAAGCGCGATAACCGCGATAGACAGTCGGCAGTCAGGCATCGAGGAATTTCGGCACCGACCCGCAGTCGATAAAAGGATACGACAAGGCATCCCCGTGTGTGCAGTATATACGGCGCATCCGGAAAGTGGCGATTCTCCACTTCTCGTATCCCGTTGTCTCGTCTCTCCCTACATACGTGTATATGCGGTACGTGTGTGCAGCATAGCATACTCTCTCTCCTCTCTCTCTCTCTCTCTCACGCTCTTCCTCTGCTAACTTCGCCATAGCACTGCCGCACGTACCCTCACCCCCCGTCCAATCAATACCAGATGCGGCGTAGGCTGCACAGCTAGAAGAAAGAGACAGACAAAGTGCGCGCGCGGGAGAGAGAAAGAGGGAGATCTGCTGCTCCGAGTGCACTGATCCTCAGCGAGTAATCCCCTCGAACTGAAACGGAGGTGGAGGAAATGTCGGTATACAGTTCTTCTCGGCTCTCTCTCTCTCTCTCTCTCTCTCTCTCTCTCCCTCACTCCAGGACCGTATTATCGCCTATCGCGCTCTTTGATGAGATTTCCCTCCTATGCGCGCTCTCTCTCTCTCTTTCTCTATCTGCGCGCAGCAGAGGCAGACATAGCTATAAGCCAGAGAGACCGTCGAAGCATAGCTGTAAAAGGGAGCCCGATGTTGCTGATGCGATGGCGTGCACACAACGAGCTCAAGTGCTTTTCGGTTAATTTTCAGATATACACGCGCCAGGAGAAATGAGGGAAAGAGCTTCCGCCGCCGCTGCTGCTGCTTCCCAGTCACTGGCGCGTTCAGCGAGATGATACTTTTTAAGGCTGTGTAGTAAATTTGCCGTTAGTGAGATGTTGCGGGGTGAATGTCAGGCTACTATAGACGCGGGTCTGGATCTCGAGTGTTGTAATTTCGGTGTAGTAACTGTAGTAAATGATGTGGGGTCTTACGAGCGGAAGCTTATGCTGTACATTTATTACTGACACTCTGCAACTGCCATGAATATAAATCATTTTGATGTTAGTAGACGTTAGCTATATAGAAATAGTATTGTAGTGCATTTCGATTTGCTCAAATACGAAAACCGCGTATATGGCGTACACAGTTTCTGAGAACATGTCGAGTTAGACTTACTTTTCACTTCGTAATACCTCGCGAGAGAATCATGACGTCTTCAATTTACTACAATCAAATGGGATAGTTACAGCGTTATTTCGCCATTGATTCCCAGTACACAACTAGTTCAAATAAGCTATAGACCCTGGATTTACTGCTGCTGCACACAGTCCATATACTTCTCGTGGGAGTATAATGCGGACGTCCGCGCGCACTCGCGACAGTCCAAGTATAATACACTCTATATATACGGTGTATATACATGGAATTGAATTTTGGCGCATCGCGATTGATCGTAAATAACGTCGTCGTAGGGCAACTGCTACGAGCCGCTCTACTCTCTCTCTCTCTCTCTCTCTCTCTCTTCCTTGGAACGTTGCCTGGAACAATCGATGCTCGAGTCCAACGTATAGAGCCGCGGTATGTTTGCATTGGCGATAGTTACATTATCGCGTCCACAGCTCAATCCCCCAGCCAATATCGTCCAATACTACGACTAAACAAGCTCTGTGTCCTTTGAAATCACACGTGAAAATTCAATATCCTTCTAGTATCATATCTCTCACATGCATATCATATAGTCAAAGTTTCAGAAAATTCATATTTATTCAAATTCTAAAATAATCTATTATTTATCATTTGCTCATATAAACCACACTAAGCTGTAGATGAGCGTGAAAATCAAACCTTATAAATAAGCTTGTCATTCGACAGGGGCAATAACGACTTAAACAGCTTATAACTAACTGCTTAACTGCACTTTGCAACTATAGCATCCACCTCTATAATCAGGCAAGACTCCTCATTAATGGGATCAACAAGGGATCAAGCTGACAGAATTCAATTAGACATTCAGATTAGTTACAAACGAGGTTATACGGATATTTTGGAAGGCCGCCAGGACGATCCCATCGATGTAGAACAACACCGAATTGCGCATACTGCGTCCTAGCAGCAATTGTTACAGCAGCTATTTACAGCCAACATTGTCCAGGACCAAAAGGCACAGCCAGCTTATAAGTTTAGCATCTGAAATCGATACAGGCGCCTGCAGCTAAGAAATTAAGCAGACGCGTAGTTGGTTAGTTTATTTGGTGAGCTTAATGGATTTGTCGAGTATTCCATTAATTGATTTGAATATTCTGAAGAGAAACTAATCGGACAGGCTGACGGCTGTATGTGTAGCAGGGTGTGCATGTGTATCACGCATATATATAGACAGGTGATGGACCAACGCTTCGGCGCGTGGTCACGTGTATATACTTTGGACGCGACGACGAGGAAGCTCGTGCTGATGGTGGCGGTGCTGCTGCTGCTGCTGCAATCGATAGAGGGCCAAATTCATTCCATTAACGCGGGTGTCTCGCCGTATGTATACTTGCGGGATAGGGACGAACCTGTCAATCCTCTACTCGCCGCGCGTAGCCACGCCAGGATGTCGATTATAATTGCGTCGCGGTCGAGTGCGTCACACAAAGGCTTCGGCTCTCTTTGGTGACCAGCCCGGTTGCGATATACCTATAACACACACCACCGCACGCCTACACACACGCGCACATACCTGATCAAACGTTATAGGCCGACAATGAATGGGCTACTGGATAGCGATATACATGCGGTTTCCACTGTACACGAGGGATGAGATGGAATTGTGCATGCGTATTTGGAATGGAGGAGATGAATATATGAACCAGCCGATCGGATGATCATTTTTATAGATTGCCGTTTGATCCGTTGGATGTGCAAACCAGTTTCCAACGATCATTTAGTTAGAGAAACGAGAGTGCAAAGCCAACGATTGATCAGTGCATAAACAGAGAGAAACTAACTTTGTTAATGAAACGTAATGTCCGAAGGAAGATATCAAACAAGGTCGACGAACTTTGTTTAAAGTAAAGTGATACCTGCAGTAACACGAGTAAGATACGACTATATAGCTTAGAAATTAGATTTTGAACAAGTCATGCCACCCAACCCATGAATCATGACAAATCCAGTTTTACTGCCTGTCCTTTCCCCCTTCTCAGCTTATCCATCAAAGTGCGCCGATTCATTCGTGAACGACGCTCTTCTGAAGTACAGTGCACACATGTACACATACACATACACACACACACACACGCACACACGCACACACCTTTAAGAGTCGGAAATTCTCCTAGGACAATTTCCGCTCCCCAGCTGGGATGTACCAAGAGTAATCGCAATAACCAGTGAGAGGCGGAGGGCAAGCAGAATCGCCAATAGTCACGAGAAATTATGACTGCGATAAGGATCGAGAGAGAGGGGCAGGGGACGTGACATTGCCGAGCGGTTAAATATAACTGGGCAAAGCTCGAGGACGGTTTTGCTGGTGGTAGGGTGGCGCGAAGGAAGAGAGGGGGACCGTGGGATGATGCTGCGATGGGCGAGAGGCAATCGTCATGCCCGGAATTACGATAGCGCAGGCCTCGGCAGTAGCCCTTATCGTGATATCGTTTGTTCGGGGTGCGAGAACAATCTGCCATTGTCGCTCATGGTAAATAAGCCAAAGGAGTTTACGAAAGGGAGTCAGGTTTCGACGCTGTTATCGATGAGAAATACCGAGTCAGAGATCAAGTTTTATTTGTTCCTATGCCGGACTAAATGCTGAGAGTGGAGGTTATATCTGTGCCTGGTACGGCTTTCAACGGTGTCTACGCATGCACAATTTCATATGTCAAAGCCATTTTATGATTATGCGTTGCGAATGAGATCTGCTTGTAAATATACAGTTGACTAAGAAAACTGTATTATTACAATTTTAAATAAGAGGATCTTCAACAAATAAAGCGTTGATAACTAGTTCTGCTAAACTTCTATAACACTGCAAGCGTTCGATGACTTTTGCTGCAGGAACTGCTCACAGTATGCGCTAGAACGATAAATTGGGGGCTTGTTACTAAAGTTTAACTGCATTATGCAGCATCGATACGGGCATTCGGTGAAGTCGAAGAAAAAGTTGTTGGACGCTCCTCGACAAGGGATATATACTCAGGAAAAGCGATGTCCTTATGTAAAGTTGATCGCTAGCGCAGCTGCCAAGCCAGTTAGCCGCATTACGGCGCATTATCGGCTTCCGATTACGCGCTTGCTTTCGACGCACGGCGAAGCTTTGCCTTTATGTCGCCAGTCATGCGCCAACCTCTCTGTCTGTCTTTCTAGCTCTCGCGCTCAGTTCGATATTGTATTATCACGCCGAGGACGATGACGTCGTCGACGACGACGGCGACTGCGGCGATGCACGTCCGAACGACTCTTTTGTCGGTGTAGTTCAGGGAATTATGGTCCACAAGTTCAAAGGCATTATTCATAAAGTTTTTAGAGAATATGGAGATAAAGTGACCAGACTTATTCACGCGACTCGGTTCTTCCTATATTTTTTTTACAACGCATGAATAGTGCTAGTGGAGAGGGCACTTGAGTGTTAGTTTGCAAGTATATCGTAAAACTTGTAGTAAATCCTCTTCATTTTCGTTTTTATGGTTTAAAATTGTGAGCTATTTTTCAATGTGGAAATTCGAATGACGATATCTTCCACATTTGACATTCATATTGCGTTATTTTATGTAATATATATTTTATTGTGATTACTTCTCATTCAAACAAAAATTTGTTTAGTATATGCATCAACTGTCCAAAAAAAAAAATTATTGCGCCTTTCACGTCGCTTGAAAAATGCAATGAAACAACAGCTCAAATAAATCGTCTGCTGCAGAATCCTTCCCCATGACTCACAAACACAGACAGAGAGAGAGAGAGAGCGAGAGAGAGGGAGAGTGAGTGGAACGATAATAGTAGCAAAACAAAACGAGAGGAAAAAAAACAAGGGAAAGAGAATTGCAGAGAAAGCGTCACGTGCACAGCGCGAGTATCGTGTAGCCAAAGAGTTGCGCACGTTGTTCGCACGTGTGTTCTCGTGAGCTCGCGCTTAATCCGTTGCGTAATCCGCGTAGCGTCCGGTATAAACGCGCGCATACATATATACACATATTCACCCCGAGCGTCCGTTGCACGCGCAGAGTTGCTCAACTTGTCTCGTCGTCGCGCGGTGAAGGAGAGAAAGAGAGGAGGTGGTAAAAAAATCGATGCGCGCGCATTCCCGTACACACCAGCGCACACGAGCAATTTGCTGCTGGTTCTGCTGTAAAAATTCCCATCGCGATGCTTCTTTGCACCGGCAATCGTTCCTATAGCCTTTCTGAGAGGCGAGCGAGCCACGCCATTCCCATGTAGACTGTTTGTTTGCTTTTTGCTCGAGGAAGTTAGTTCGCTGGCTAGTCGGGGGTGTAGACAGCTTTATCGGAGCCCTTTTTAGAGCTCCAGCATATATTCATGTACTGGAATCGCAAAGTGTCTGCAAACTCTTTCCCGGTCGATCTCATGCCACAGTCCGTCTTATTGCGATACTTTACTCTGTCGAACAGATTCATTCGCCAATGATTCACACTTTAACACTTCACCTCGAGATTCTAAACTATTTTAAAGAACAATTAATCTCGTGCATGTAGTTCCCAACCAAAACCGCTGCTACGCAAACTATTCAGAAAAGTGAGTTTGGTATAACAAATTGAAGCCTAAATCACGTTGAAGCTCCAAGTCAATGATTAAATAAAGGGGAGCTTATCCATCCAAAGTGCAACGGGGCCTTCATACATACGCGATTTACCTGACAATGCGAGCTGAGAGAGAGAGAGAGAGAGAGAGAGAGAGAGAGAGAGAGAGAGAGAGATGCTGCTGGCACCAGGCTTGCCTGGAAGCCATCAATCAATATCGATCCATCATTCATTACGCCTAAGATCACGTTAACAAAAGCCGCGCGTTGGTTCCTCGGTTGAACTGATTAGTCGTGCGCGCGCGGATCGATAATGCCTTCAGCGCACAGAGCGAGAGAGAGATGAGAGAGAGAACACCAAGAGAAGAGAAAGGGGTCTTCCAGAGACGCGAATTATCCCCGTGGCTCGCCTGCATTAATGCATTTACCTTCAGCAATTAGTTTCGCGGTCTGCTGTATGTATAGAGACACGAACTGTAACTTCTTCTCTCGTTCTCTCTTGGCAACGATTTTGCGAAGGAGCTCACGCTGTGCGGAGCAAAAGGGTTGGAGATGATACGAGCCGCGCGCGGATTATTGAAACGTCGGGAGGGAGGAGGAGCGCGCAGCTCTTGCTTCCTCTGCCCGACAGGATTAAAGTCATGATCCGGGGATACCTCGGACCTACTATCAACCCTGAAGCGCGCGCGCAAGTGTGTATGTGTGTGTGCGTGTGTGTGTGTACATGTGTGCGTTCGTCGCAGTACGTGCTGTAACTGGGTATCGAGACTCTGTGAATGTGTGGATTTGGTGGTAGGATGCTTTAAGGTCTTCTTGGTTGTACAGTCTGAGGGAAAGATTTTTATGGAACGTGCTCTAGCGGGTTGATTATGTTGGTTGAGATCGGCGATGTTATGGAATTGTTGTTTTATGCAAAATTGATACCGTCGTGAACAATTCGTTCTCTTTTTTCGCAGCAATTAAAGAGCCAGATCATTTTTAACCATGAGTACTTCTTTTCAGAATTCCAGTATATTAGCTTTGCTATCTATACTAATTCCATAATTCACATTATCTGAATAAACATGAAAGCAATATAAATATTGATTTAATTTCATTGTCACTCCTATACCAAAGATAATTCATGGTTATCCTGAAATACGTATAACCTGGTTTAAATAAAACAATTATGTGCTCAAAACGATAGAGCGGTCGTATAGCATTGACACAACGACCGCAGCCATCGAAATCCCGGTTGTCTGCGAATCAGACTCTTGACCGTGACTGTAATGCCAGGCTGCAAGCCGTGACTGGCTTTCAAGCGCCCCATGTACGAAATATAAAATTCGATTTCTGTTTCGACGTCAGCAGACAGCAGGCGCGAGGGTGCGCACATCCATGGCAGACTATATACAGATATACAACACGTGTACAGCACCCGGGCGTATATACGCAATTGTTTTCGCTGAATTATTTCGCAGTCTGGCCGTTGTTTGACGAGAGGATGACACTCGTTACGGATATTCAGCCAACAATTTCCCCGCGTACGTTTTATTTCCCGCCGACTGCCGGGATAAATCTATTACAGTCGTGATTTCGCTCTTTTTCCTTCATCGCCAGCTTTCACGGCCAACAAAATTTGCTTTAATGAATGAATCATTTTTTCAGGCACTCATCGACGTGAAATGGTTCGCTTTGAGAATAAGTCGATAAAAAATCAAACTCTTGCGGATTATTATTTCCCGAGATTTCTTTTTTGCACGGATATAAGAGAAACTTTTCTCGCCTCCTGATCGTTCTTTTTCTTTTTGTTACGCCGCTGAATACATCCTCCAGGTGCTGTATAACCACGACGCGCGTAGTCTTATATCGTTAATCATGGGAGATGAGCGCGTCTCTGGCGTTCAAAGAAAGTACCGACGACGAGTATAGCGATGTTTCGCGTCCCGCTCTGCTTTCTTTATGACATTTTTCAGGATAAGGAATTTGTTGCTTTTAGTGCGCTATGAATGTCAACTATTTTTCTGCCTCAAAGTAATCTTGTTTTTATTCTACTGTTTTCTTTGGATTTAGTTGTTGGTTATGTAAGAATATTCAGGTTATAAGTGAGCAGAAAATTTTATGAGTCAATGCGTTGCTGTTTCCTTTAAGAGTTACCTTTTCGTTACGATTCGAATATTAATAAGGAAATATAAAATTCAAGTTTATTGCACAGTAAATTCTTTATACTTGTTGTTTTCTTTAAAAACAAGGTTTCTAATAATTTTTTAATATAATTATGCATGCGGGGAGAAATCGTAGAATAAAAGTTACAATAGGATACTGATTATTTTTATTGGAAAATATCTATTTATGCACGTAATATAAATTGCAAAAATATCCAAATATATTTAACAAAATAATGATTCAAAATAAATTAAAATATTTTTTCATTATTGCATTAAAAAGTAACATGCGGCGAGGACGTATATTTCGCTACATTTTTTCTGTGCACACGCTCAAACGACGACGTCGGCATCGCTACACAAGCGAAGCGAATTAAGGGGAGGGAGGAAAAGTGCTCGCCTTGCGTGAAATTCATTGTGGGTGATTATGATGGCACGCCCTTATCAAAGTCAGCCGAAGGGAAATTTTCGCGAAAGAAAAAAGAAGCGCATGATAAATTGATTTTTCTCGCTTCAGAGCTCAAAGTTGAAGATAAAAGAAACAATGTTGGAGTGCAGAAAAAATGTGAATATTAAATTCAAGTACATTAACAATCTCGCCTTGGAAAACCCGTTTAAGCTACTGTTATTTTACATTCTAACTGATGCCAATATTTCCATCACAAAATTCGTCATTATTTTGAGAAGCAGATTTGACTGAAACCTTGGAAATTATTTTCTGATTCCTAATAATGAAATCTAAAGCCCATGTGAGAATGAATTATGGATACTGAATATTATTATAATTGTAACTCTGATGTTGCAGCATGACAAGATGTACATACCAGTTTGCACATTTTCAATTCGCTTCAATTACTTTTACAACAATTTTTTGTCCTGGAAACTCGACCCAATTACTTTTGTATAAACTGCATTAAAAGCTTTTGTCCAAAATTCTTTTTTCTAATTTTAAATTGACATCAATCTTTATTGTTTTATCAAATACCCGATGTGCATGAATTCCATAAGAATCTAAAAGCCCCATCTCTGAACATCGAGTTCCGAAAAAGCATAAAAAAAAATTCCCCTCGAAGAAAGCATCGTGCACAAATAAGGGGGAAAAAAGTGAACGAGGTTATACAGCGCAATAGAACGCGCTACCGATGAATAAACAATGGCGTCGCAAGTGCGTCGGAATGCCAATGCGGGAAGGCCTAATTCATCGATGCAGGGGGGGAGTACGTACAAGTACAAGAAGCAGAGACAGCGAAAAAAAAAAAAAAAAAAGAAGAAAATTGGCAGTACCCATGGAATAGTTAATCTCCCGTGAAGGAAACGTGGCGGCAACGTATAAACCCTCGCACGCATACACGCGCCCGCGACCAGCCATTGAAACACGAACCGGAGGGGTTCGCTCCTACTGCCGCTACTGCTGCTGCTTTAACCTTCTCGCGTGCAGCACCGCGTATATTTATATATCGAGCACGAGGAGTCGGAGGAGAAAACGGTGTATATGGGGTGGCGCGTGCCGAGTCCGACTGGCTTTGGTTTTCTAATCGATAATTAAACAGTTTTGAGGTCGGCTGAATATCGGAACGTTACGGTTTGTATATACATCATTTGTATGTTAAACTAATTTGTTAGCTTTATTTTTTATGAAATCTAGTTAGTAATAGTATAAACGTGCCTGCAAAATAAAGATACTCGACATTATGGATTATGCTTGAAATTATTTCTATTCGATCAGCTCCTTAAAATATTTTCTGAAAACATTCATTTTTCGTTTTTCATCACCATATGAAATGACATTCGGATGAAAGTCCCATAGCAAGTCGAGCTCTTATTAAACAAAACCATCAATTTTATAATTATATCGTAAGTGTGCTGTCTATAACACTTTCAACCATCTATGTTTGAAAACTATTGTCACAAGCTACAATAATGAGTGTAAGCGATATAGCGATGAACGGAAAGCAGCAGGTACATACGATACGAGTCGCGAGGGTCGCAGGCGAGCCGGAAGCGGCGGCTCTCGTTCGACTTTTTGGACGATATAAGGGACGGCGGGCAGAGCCAACGCGACAGTGGACAGCGGGGCAGAATATAAACCTGACTTGGAGTGGAACGAGGTAGAAGCGTCGCGTTTCTATTCTTTCTTTTCCCTCCGGTGCGCGCGTGTATATACTTGGGCGCCTCTTCCGCCGCTGCCGCCGCCGCCGCCGCCGTGCACGCGTTTCTTCATCTTACGTGCTCGGCATTCGAGTCGGACTTTAATTACGAGCTGGAATTTTAGTTTCGGCAAGGCTTTCGCTATACCACAGCGACGGATTTGCTCGAGGCTCGCCGCGATGTGACGCGGGGAGTGGAAAATCTGCGCTGGCTTATTCCCGGAATTTTACTCGCGCTCTCCTTTTTTTCTTTTGGTGGCTTGGAAAAATAAAGGGGAATGGATGTTGAGCTCGATTTACTGTTATCGCTCGACTCTATTCCAAGGCTTTTAATGCTAGTTGAGGTTTTTTTTTCTCGTATTTCTCCACATTTAGAGATAAAGCTTTATAAATGAAAACACTATAGATCCTTATGAAAAGTTATGCAATTATTGGATAATGAATCGTAACGTAATACTTTGATTCACTCTTACTTATAAATATTGAAATCAGACAATTAATCGGTTTATAATCATAACTATTCGCTATAAGCATACTCACACAAGTAGGCTTGAGATTGTGTGTACCGTCTACGTAAAAGAGCGTGAGGTACGCAACTATAAGCGGAATAGTCAAGAAAGCTTTACAGACACTTATGTACTCGGTACACAATCTAAAGAAAACTTATTTGTGCGAGTATGCTCATAGCGAATAAAGACCGGTACTCTCAATAGAAGCTTAAGATTTGCAAAAAATATACAGTGAATGTAAATAAAATGTATAATATCAAAGTCAAATTACTTTTAATATCTACTATAAAATCATATAAGAAGCGAGTCTCGTGTACTAAATTATAGAGATAAATTAAAAATGTACAAGTTTGAAATATAATAAAAATAAATCCATTTTTCGAAAATGTATAGAGAATACAAAACAAAATAAATTAAATGTATAAATCAATAATCATAATTGAATAACTATTATTCAATGACTTACGTCACAAAACTAATGATG